>JAPYZH010000081.1:0-284260 GCA_030523085.1 Meteorus colon
ACAGCCATTAATTCTGGAAGTATATCATTCGTCTATTTCTGGCTGATATAATCTGACAAATTTTTGTCCGTTGATATTTGAATTGCTCCTATTTTTCGTCACATTATATTTTCCAACGATCATTTCTATAGCATAGTTGTCGTATTCCGTTGAATGTTTGCATGCTAGAAATGTTCAAATAAAGATTACGATAAGAATACTAATTCTGCCAGCAAAGCAGTGGAACCCTATGATTCATTTTATAGTTGTCATGACTGAACAATAAAATTCCCAATGTTGCCAGTTTATGTAATAGTAGTGAGTGAATCGTGTAACTTCTATTTAAGCTATCCCAACTTTTTTTATGTAATATTCGTCGCTGATTTACTGAAACACAACCAACTGTAGAACTTTAACAAGTGCGACACCAAACAGTGCTCTAAAAAATGGGGAAATTGTCGGTGAACTTAGTTGGGATAATTATCGTTATTTACTGCGGAGAGATCGCAGGTAATAAACTTCTATTCCATATATCTTCAATACTGTTTGACGTAAATTTATAGACACGATGGTAATCCTAATCTATTGTAACTTCTCAGGTAATGATCTGATCCAATTAGAGTATTTCCGAGAAGCTATTCCTTACAGTGTGCTAAGTTTCGACGGAACTTGTGGGGCAGGCTGTGAAAATCTACGTTTCAATAAATATGACAATTCTCTGAGTAGCATTATCACTTCACAAAGGTGCAATGGATATCTCGACGACTGTCAGACAATAGTTGGGAGTGCAAACGTGTCACTGTCATACTGTCTTGTAAGTACTGACATATTTGCTCGACATGAGTGACCCAATGGACCTGAGTATATTTAAAGATATCATTGTAATCACATGAATTCTTTGCATGTACAGAACGATGACAAATCACGGATAGTATGGGCCAAAAATAAACAATATTATGGCGCATCATATGGTAAGCAACCGAAACAATGTGGCGTACCAGATCTATACCCACTGGAAAAACCAGACGGTACGGGATGCGAGATATGTATGTGCACGTGTTATCACGAACAAGGATCACTCGGGGCAAGAAACGTCTGGAGATTTAGTCTTGCCGAACAGACAAGTGGGGATGAAAAGTTCAGTATTATCATTTATTACAATGAATGGAACAAATTGTAAATTAGCAACGCTGTACCTTTGGTTTATGAATTTCAGAGTTGTTACGGGTGTAAAATTCACAATGATTAACAACATAATATACTTGCAAATCAAAGAAAACGAATTGAAGCCCACGGACAACGGAACGTGGGTAGAAATCAGTGAAGATGACGAATTTATTGAGGAGGAATATGCGATACTTACTCATAATCTTCAAACAATCAAGCTTGATCAAATTTTCGCGCCGGAGGATGCAGTCATAACTGGTAAGTTCACCAGCAACCATTCACAAATAATTTCTGAAGAATCGCTCTGTATCTGCATCTAGGAGTAAAATTTGTGAAAGTTCCATATCTGAATAAAAGAACTTTTTCATTGGAATTGCAAATTCGGAGTACAAAGTTGAATGCTGAAAAAGATGAATTAGTTAAAGATCAGCAACACTGGCATTCTGGTAATCCAACCACCCTTAATGTCAATCCAAAATGGTGGCCCGATCAAGGCATACACAATATACCCATGCCAAGCGTTTCTTTCAATAGAACAAATCTTAACAAAGATTTCGGGAAATCTACGATTCCGAAAATCTATGCGGACGAAGTAGGATCGTGTTGGAAACACGATTACCCTTTGAAAGGCATTCAATTATTGTTGGTGGAATTGCACGGCGAAGAAGTATTAATTCCTAGAGTCTCACCAGCTATCATCAAAGGTTCCACTGTGTCCGGTATTAATGTAGACGACGGCAATTTTGATGAAGACCCGTCAACAGGTTCAGCCAATGCAGCAAATTTTGAATTTTTTCTCATCATAATGTTACCTCTATCTATGATATCGAATTTATTCAATTAAATTGCGCAGGAAATTTGCAAGCCATCAAGTATACAAATTTTCCAAACTCACTTAATCATTATGAGGAGTCATGGTATACTTCAGAGTACAGATTCAACTTGTACGACGAATTAACTGTATTCATAATGCTATTGCAATCACTTCAATAAAATTTCAATTTATTGTATGAACTTTATTGTGCACCAAAGACAGTTATGATTCATACCCAAGAACTATGCATCTCCCACATTCCTGCCGTTTGTTTATTCCATCTCAACTTCGGTATCATCTCTTAGAGCGTCGTGTATGTATTGTACTCCTATATCGAAGAGAAAAGATTCGATATTCGTACATCAAAAGATTTTACAGATGCCTATATGCACATATATAGAAGGAGAGACTGACCGTAATTACAGACATGAGGCGTGGCTCAGACAAAGAACAATGGGTTTGCTCCCGATGACCGATCGTATCTGTAATTCATCTCACTCACTTTTATTATTATCTTGTTTCATCTTTCTCAGCGATCGCATCAATGGCGGTGGACCTATTGGATATATTGATCGTTGATAAAGAACATTTTTAGAACTGGTTTTTCTTTCACTCATTCTGACAACATAAATCCTGCAAATTGTAACACCACTTGAATCGCTGAAATCTTGTTCACAGCTCCAAAATTTATATTTTCAATATGAAAAATTCTTTGCGATTTGTCATCAGGCATTAAGAAAGGCGGATGACACACTTCGGTTACTGAATGGCTGTTATTATATGACATTCCTGGAATTCATACACAAAATATTGACAAGCCTGAAGACCAATAACACAGGCCAGCGAGACGAAAATATATCCCTTGATGAGAAATAATACAAATATTGTAATAAATATTTGACAATGTATCGTTGATATTCATTTTCGTTTTTGTAACAGTAAAATCATCTGTGGAAAACCCAAAGAAAAAAAATAATAAATAAACACTGGTACAAAAATGATTTTACCTTCAAGGTATATAAAGCATTCACGTAATAACGGCTAAGTAGGATCTTTATATTCTTGAGCCGTGAGGCAACAAACGGTTGGAATGGGGAAGCAAGTAGGAGAGAGAGACTGGACGAAAGAGCAAAACGAAAGATGATGCCAACCAACCAAAGAGTCGGATTCATTTTAATTAGCATCAGCTGGTGCGACGTATACTTAACAACTCCTGCGGCATCAGCATCACCACCGCCACCACTACCACCACCACCATCAGCAGCAGCAACAGCAGCTCGTCTGCAAGTCCTGACTTGAAATTCCTCGCAGGATGTTTTATTCAGAGACACCGGGGGCTCACAGTAGCCAAAGGGTTCAGGCTTTGCTGCCGCTCAAAATGTGGCGGCTCAAGTAGCCGCTACCGTAATTTGCATACAATCCACACTGATTCGGCACAAGGGAGAGATATATAAGGTATGAAGATGAATGAAAAAAAAAATATATAAATATATATACATATATATGTACAGAGAGACCACAGTGTGTGAGAGAGAGCGAGAGCCAAAGCGAGGAAGTGAAAGAAGATTATAAAATAAGAACGGGGAAAAAGAATGAGTATATTATGTGAATTCCTGCACGAGCCATGCGAAATTCAATACAACCCTAAGGATTCATTGAAAGAATGAAAAAACGTTGAATCATCAACAGATTATTTCCGAATTTTCTGTGCCATTAATAATTCACCAGCACATAAATTATATCAAAGAATAATAAATATTAATTCTTTCATAGATATATTTGTTCATTTTTTTTCTCTTCAGTAGTGATACAGAGTATTTTTCTTTGTTCGTATGGCGTTTCTTCCAAACGAAGATGAATATCCAGATGTGTGTTGGCGCAATTTAGTGCTGTCACTCTGTGCGCAGAGACACCTCGTCGGCTACTGTGGACAGTGATCGCGTACATGGAGTGCACAAAGGTATGTTGTACGATAGAAACGCACTGAGAACTTTTTCGAGTCGTGTTTATGTTAGGTCGAAGTGATGGTGTGCACAAACTCAAGAATTTTTGTTTTCCGCAAGTTCATGGACAAACAAGCCGCTAGGGGTGATGATGCACAGTGGTGATGATAATGCGATGGAAGGCGATAATTCCATGTACATGAAAAAGGTAAATTCCACATAAACGATCTCCGAAACGAATTTTTTCTTTCTTTATATTTGTTGTCACTCACAATCTTTCTCGAAGAATTTTTTGTGGGAAAAAGAAGAATCACAAGTATCATCTGATAGAAGTACTATCTATTGAATCATATTCAATTTTCTACTAATTAAAATATAATACTACTTTAAGTAGATATAACAATTTAATGTTATCAATGCATGGAAGAATGTGTATACACATATATTGTGGGTGGCGATGAAGGTGCGGCAGGAAGATACACAAGAGCATGAAGGAATATAGCGGTGGGTCCAGCAGTTAATGCATATAAGTGGTGGCGTGCGATGAATGAATTATTCATTGACAAATACAACCTGGAGGGCGTTCGTTCGCTCGATTGGATTTTGATGAATTTAATCTGGAATTAGCTCACGGCTATGCTATACACTTTCAACGAAATTAAAAAATGTTCACTTTTCGTTTTATTTTCATACATATATGACATCTGATCTTTCCACGTATCGACTAATGTTTGCACATAAATAAACTATGAATATATATCTCTATGTCTACGAAACATTGTAAGTCTTTGGATGCTAATTGATATTGTTGATTCCTTCGTCATCAACAGCTTTATTTCAAATTTTGCAGTAGCATTTGGTTGGATATACTGAGATTGATAATGTGACGATTAATGTACCTTTAATATATCCAATCCATTGAATTCCTTTTTTTTTACGTCCGTTTGTTCTTCGTTTTTATTTTGAAATGGCGCCATGTTCTGAAAGCCGCAATTTGAAATTAATTATCAAGCCCCCTTCGTCTTTCATTCTTCTGGAACAACACCAGCCTTCTACATCTCATCATTCTTTTATTTTATTCAGACTCTATTTTTTTGTCTCGTCTTCTCTGTGACAATGATGCATCGGACGATTCGTCAGAGCTCCCGCGAAATTCACGACGAGGCGTCAAGGAGAAAAGACGAACGGGGCGATCATTATATATACCTGAGCATTATCCTGTGTCGAGATAGAGTGAGGACGATCCAAGTGAGATGAAGAATTGAAATGGTATAAGATAGTACGGGAGACAGTGAGGCAAATGTACAGGGAGTGAGAGACGAAGGCAGGAAGAAAAAAGAGGCAAAGGAAGAAGAAATGAGATAGGATTGGCTGACGTTTTTCTGCAACACCAATGTCGAATCGTCCTCTGGGTGATATATCACGATGAGTGAGTTCTCGATTCCGGCACAAACATCCATTCTATATTTAGTGGTATACATATACACTCGTGATAATAAGCATTGCGCAATATTCATTGGCCCGGGTCGATAAATCATCATGTAATGGGTTTCTCTTTGGTAACGAAGCGACCACAAACCAATATATAATATATACGTGGGTGCATTTTATGAGTCGTCTTCCAGGCATAATGAAACGGACATCTGTTAACCTCATTTCTAGTAAATTATTCCCCAAATATTATTTGCATTGACACTACGGATGTAAATTTTTCGAGCATATGAAATTAAAATTGATCAATGACTTGATTTAGAATTGATCAGAGATTTGTGTAAGAAAGGATGCTAATTTAAATATAAAAAAAAGGGTTTGCAATATACGTGATAGTAATTGGAAAAGATATAAATCTCATTCGAGGGACAATATAGTTTTTCACATTGGCAGTATATTTACAATGCATCTCATGGTATCTGCAGCTGCCGCATACGTCTCATTAATTAAGCTTGTTCGGACCTTCCCCTTTCGCCGCCCCCAACCACGTTCTTTCTCCTTATATGTTTCCACCCACCCTCATCTCTTTCTCTCTGTGTTCCTCCTCCGGCACAACTCTTTTTTTTAACCTTAAGCGCGGTTTTATATGACGATACTTCCACTCTCAAAGTATTCAAACAACTCTGCCTATAATATATGCTCATATAAAAAAGGTTCGAGATTTCAACTCAAATTATTTTCCTGATATATTTTCCAACATATCTTTTCGTTCTTTTCAATTACATTATACTGAAAAAATGTAGAAGAACTCGATGCTTCACGTCACAATCTCATGTTACCCAACGTAAATACAAGTTTATTGTAATAATTCTCATTTCTTCTTCTCATCCATTTGCACACATATATATTATCACAAAAAATATAAAGCGAGAAAAATATTTATTCACGACATCATCATCAGCGTGATACGCAATAAAGTGAGTAGAGTGAAAGAGCAATATGCCGATGGAATGCAAGTACCAGCAGCAGTGCACACTACACCAACAGCAGCATCAGTAACAACAGCAGCTGGCCTATAAGGCCGTCGAAGTGCTCCCGTTATTGATTTACGTTGATAGCTTCTCCTGCTCTTCCTTGCGCGCTAAAGGTCCAATGTCCATTACATGTGTACATATTTATACATATACAATATTAAAACGTATATATTCATCTCCAGGAGTGCGCAAGAGTTTACAATCTTATGTCCTGCCAACCAACATCATCAGTTCAATGTAAACAACTACGATTTTAACAACTCTACGCCGTGAGTTCACTTTCAAAATGTTTAATTTACGACACAGCAGACCTGCAAGTAGATATATATATATTTATATATATATTCATTTATATATACCTGACAATCAATAATAAAACAGCACTGGGCTTCGTTATATAAATTTATTCTCAAGCAACAAACCCATATTTTTACGTTTATCATATCTAATATTTCAAGTATATTCATTCGAAAAATCCTCATTTGCATTTATATATTTTTATGTATACAATTGTATAAATGTAATAAAGTAGTTAACGGACGATTCCATAAATAACTAGGATGAATAGTGGAAAATGTGAAGGAATATACTATCAACGAAATTCCAACAAATTTCACCCGGATGGTTATAATTGCGCCTGGAAGCATTCTGTCGACCTCGCAGAATTTATATCTTCCTTCGTCTCGCTTAGTCGCTTCTGGTGTGTCTCTCTCATGGGACGGTGGATCGAGCGGGTGGCAGTGAAATTGCTCTCGCCGTTCAGATGTATCGTACTACCAGCAATTATGAAATAATCCATCTACGTATATAAATATCTGGATACAAATGCAAATTTGCAAGAATATCTGAAGCTTTTATTTTTATTTTCAATATAAAACAATGTAAAAATGTCGTACAACCATAATATATTTATTATCTATCTACTTCACCAATTATATTATTTTCATTTTATTTATTCAACAGCGCGGCCTTGGCAAAGGTTTATTAAACCGTAGATATGTATGTGTTATATATTAATGATTCATATCCATCAACCTTTGCTAAATTAGTTGATGTATAATAAATTTTGCTTGTTTTCTCTTTTGGTTTGGCATGCTGGTAGCAATATTTTGTATGCATAGAGTAGCCGTGAGGGGGCCCTAACTCGAAATTGGTGCACGTATTAGTATGAGTGTGCATGTGTGCTTTTCTCATTATTGCTTTGGGCGCGGCTGGAGCGGTCAACATCTTTGATTCTAAAGAGATACAGCCCATTGCCCAATATCATAATGCACTTTTAGGCCCCCTCCAGGGCACAATATTCGACGCTTCGAATGAAGATTCTACCGCAGCTTCAGTATAACATCGCGCTTGTCTCGTTTGCACCTACACGTATATAGATACGTTCATATATATGGTAAAATACCTTCACGTAGAAATATTTCGCTTCTGTTTTACGTCTGCTCATTATATCCATGACATGTAGAATGTATAGAACCTCTATATGAACACTTGTTGTTTCATTTTATTTTTTTCATTTCAGATTGCAGGTGGGAATGGGTTGTTAATAAATTTTAGCTTTGGAATTTGTGAGACTATGATTGTTGTTATTCAGACCACGTGATAAGAGAAGGGATTGATGAATTGAAATGAATATTAAAGTTTGATTGCTTAGGAAAATTAATGATTGGTTGAAAAATAAATTTTTTTTACTATCTATTTTTAATTTAATCATTGAAGGGAACATAATATGATATAAAGGTCATGGCCAAATAATTTTTTGGTGTTGTTATTTGTTTTATTCCCTATACAGAAGGGTAAAATATTTCGTAGTAACAACTCGCGCGTTTATATACCATCTGGCACTTGCACTTCAACAAAACCACACGTTCGTTCTGTTGACATCGATGTAATTGGATAATAAGTTTAACTCTCATGCTGCGGTACACGAAATTGAAGTAACGAAGTGTGTATAAAGGACGTCTCGTATATTTACTGTATATAGTGATACAAACGATGGATGCTCGTGCGTCTGTGTAAATTCTCGATCTCATCTTTCGTCAGTAGAGATATAAAGTACATGTGTGCGACTGTGACGAGAGCCATCGGAGAATTTGGAAAAAAAAATATTGACAGATCAAAGTGTACATGCAATTATATATGTCTGAAAATTATTGTTTTGTATTCTTAAATACATAGATACGTTTTAAAGCAATTAAACTAAAGATATGTCGAATTGAAAATATTTTCATGCACAATTAATTAAAATTATATCTGTCCATTTATTTTTCATATGTATCCCTTTCTTTTAAAAATTACACAGAGAAATTAAATATATTTTGTTGTATTGGTGTAGCTATTGAAAATGTGAAACATAATTTTGCAAGTGGGCAGAAAAGCCTCATACATATATAAAGAATCTCATTACCCTTTAGCACACTTATGTGAGATGTTATGCTTATGTGTGTATATTGAACACATCGGTTGAACGTTCATTTGTGGGCGTGAAGTGTGACCTCTAGTCCAGACACCTGCTTGACCCCGCGCGATGAGGTATACGCATTTACGCTATGGGATTCTGCCTGCAATGCGCGGGTGTCGCGCCCACACACAACATCGTTGACATATATATATGCATTTTATTCTTATTACATAATTTGAAGGTAAATATCCTCGGGAATAATTCGTATTTTTCTGTATTTGAACAAACGTTTATGATTTTATGCATATTAATTAACAGCTGTCGTTATTAAACCTATCCTTACTATTGTATTCATATTTATTTATTCAATTGTTATTATCTGTTGGATAATTTTCGAAGAATCCCGTGAAACTTAAACTAATGGCCAAAAAAATTAACTTCTAAATGGAATTTTAATTCGTGATAAAATCATCCATTTTATGATGATTGAAATTTTATGGGACGATTTTAGTGAACAGTAAATCCCAGTTGTATATTCAACATACTGCGGCATCGGCATCGTGCGACTTTGGATATTAAAATTAATTTTTTATGTGTATAATTAGGGAGTGAACGTGCGCGTGCGTACATAGCTGGCCGATTATAACATGGGGTTAATTAAAATTTTATAACTAATAATTTGGTGTGGTGAACGTGATATCACTACTAAATTCAATAAAATACACTATATTAATAGTATTCGGATAAAAATTTTGATCAACATCGTCACGGAGAATACAACAAATAAAAAAAAGAAAGAATGTACTGGACATAATTGTTTGAATAACTGCAAACAGCAAACAATATGAATATTATTGAACTTTTGAATACTCGAACACAAGTGAACAACAATGTAAATACTGCAATGGATGACGTATTCGTTCAACATTATCGACATAATATGTATTTTATTTTATTACACCCCTACATCGTGAATATATTCGTATATATAATCATCCAAATATTTCGTGAAATCGAAAGACCAAAAACTTTTATCTCTCAAAAACGTCTAATACAATTCCAGGTATATTTCAATATATTGAGCAATATTTTGCTTTCACATGGCGTTCCATAAATACCTAATACATTGTCCCATTTTGGTATTATATACTCGTATATATACATGTGTGTATAATATATATAAATAACAGGTAGACTCAGTCCTTCATTGTCCAATGGCCAATAGAATAGATCATAATTTTACGATACGCTCGATTTAATATTACAAAATATAAACGTCTTTATATGTCACATGTCATAGCGTATACTTCACATAATCAAACATATATTTACAACGCATAAAATTTCGTAAATAAATAAACGATGTAGGTATATAAGAGGATATTTCTGAACAAAACATATTGAATGTGCAGTATTGTGCACGGTACATTTACTCATGAACAAAAAAAAGAGAAAAAAAGACATGAATAAGTAGAAAAAATCTACTTTTGTCCTTGTATATCTATTTTATATCACTCGTTTCGACCCAACAAGCAATCGCAAACGATTCATGAGAGCGATTGACCATCAGAAAGTATTTATTATTGCCTCAGGAGCCTGCGCTATGTCAGTATAAATGAAAAAAGAGCCGACACAGATAAATGCAGACTGTGATTTACCCACAATGTCGGGACACATATGTGTTCGAATATTTTTTATTGCAAAGACACGCAGGCAATGTATTTATAATTTTAGCTACAGTGCACACAAGATCGCTGTGTACATATATTTAATAATATCCTATTCATGACTTGTTGGAAAATAGCAAATGTAAAAAATTTATTCCAATCGTTTTTAAATTATTACTTACCTCAACTCTTAAACTAATCAATATTTCGTGTTTCTCCATACAGAATTAATTGTTATGTATAAAATTATTCTGAAGCGCATGTCGAATGCATAAATAGGTTCATTATAGGTATGTGATAATTTATTTATATATATCACATTTGGATTAATATATTCTCTCGAAATTGGAAAGTGGCCAAAAGTGTTCCAAGATTTCCCTGGGTGAATTATGAAAGAAAACAGCCAAAGAAATTTAAAAAAGCGATATATTTTTTCGACATGCATGCAATCGCCTTCAAAATTGTATATATGAGGAACCCACTCTCAAGTATTCTTATAAATACCATGTCATGCGCGGTATCAATCTTGAGAGCACCGGTATTTTTTTTTTAAGAGAGAGATTGGTCAGAAAATTACACAGTCCACCACCGCGCGATGTACTGAAGTGAGTGCACGCACGACCGAATGGAATGGTGTATATGGTAAAGAATAAAGAGATGAAGTTAGATGAGAAGAGTTGAAGAGAGAAAGAAGTCTGTGAGAGTATACAGATCGAGTATATACATGGTAGAGCACGTGATTACTTGTACAGCCTCTGTGGCAGCGGGACGTAGTCGATGCGGGTCGAGGGTCGTCCCGCCTCAACTTACTGGGTATAAAAGGGAACCAAGTAATTGCTAAGAGTGCATCATCCAACAAGGGGGCAAAAGCACGCGCGTGCATTCTTTCATGGATAAAAAATGCCATCGACAGTTTAAATGGTTAGAGTGCAAGCGAAAGATAACAAGACATTGAATTGAGAGTTGAAACTGTGTAGACCATGATGGAGCAATGCAAGTCAAAAATAATTCATCGCGATTCATGTGAAATCAATTTTTAGTTCCAAATAAATTTAGATAGTTCGAGCATCCACAGGTGTGAGAACGCTGGAGAATCAATCTCCCCTTCTATATTATATTTTTCATGGAGATATTGGAATGAAAAAAAAATACGGGGAACAGGTTATTGATGAATTTATGTTTTTCAAATGTTATTGAAATTGAATATCAAAAATTGAAGAATGAAATTATAAAAAAAATGTGAATTGTGTCAACAAATATATTTTCATAAACGTTATTATTTAATTAGTAGAAAAATTCGACGAAACTATTATATTTATAGCATTACCAATCAAATTGTCTCCACTTAAATTCTATAAATGATGATTAGCAGAATAAATTATGATTCAATACGTGCTCTTACTCTTCATGATGCGTAATATTTCATTTAATATTTTAAGATGATTGAATTTCGTTCCCCAATATTTTTCAATATATTTGTCAAATTTATTTACTGGTGGAAAAAATGAGCAACCAAACATATACTTATACGTTAGCATGTACATACATTGTGCGGCTCGAGGATTAATTTGCTTTACGTGTATGTGTTTCGTCCCGGAAATTGGCCTGCGGGATTGTAATTTTCTATATGTATAAGTATTAAGCGGCGCAAAGTCGCGGCAATAATGATCGTTAAGTAATGAGCGACCGATAACGCTCAACTATGGTCCTCTCGTATGTTGTAATCACGCAATTCGCACGATGCATCGTTCATATACACTGAGGTTATACATATACATCTACTCAATTTTGTTCGCCTTTCTCTTCATCGCATTCTTCTCATCATCATATATGACTTAATCGACCCTTGACGATTTCACTTCTCCATAATGCAATATCTCATCCATAATATTAATATTATCTTTTTTTTTCTCAACTGATTTCTGATTTTTCTACATCACTTCAAGTGTAAATGATTAGAACTGACATGAGATGTGAGTCATAGTTGAGCACATTTATTTTATTTTATTGGCACCGTGAAAAATGTGTGACAGTGAGCATATTCAAAAAATACGCCTCGAGCTTCATTACAAATATATAAGAATATTTTCATAATATTTTGTTTGAGTTGCATTTCGAATTGGTTCAACAAAGAAGTTTTCCTTTCGATTTCGTTGTTGTCTATCTCATTCGCTAGCTCTTATATTTTCATTGTCACATTTTGCATGTCATTTTGGATAGAATGACAATAGAATGAACTTGAAAAATATTTACAAATGACTACATGAATCGAGTTTATATATTGTATTGTCAAGTATCAGTCATGTGTGAGTATATTTGTGGAATATGTTTCTTTTCATTTGCTTTTTTTTTCGATATTTCTTCTCTTCGTTGATGGAAGATATGAAAATTTGGGCTCACAAATATGATCGCAGTAGAATGACACATACATAATGGTGTGCTAACGACTCCTGGCGTGACACGCGACATCTGCTTCAGTCAATACATAAAAACCCCATTGAGTTGCATTTCAACTTGAAAAAAAAAAGTATTGGTTTCATATTCGAGATGAATTAACACTTTTTTTACAGATTGTAAATAATAAATTCAACAATATCTATTTTTCAAAGTTAATTGTGATGCCTATGAAATAATAAAATAATTAATAAACTCTAACGAAATATACAACACTGAAAAGATATCTCTTGTAAATTTCCATGCAATAAAGAGAAGTAAAAAATATCGCTTCAAGCCGCAAAACAAATTGTTATTGATATGCAAATTGTTCTGAATATTTGTGGTACACAACTTTGTGACGTGCCTGGGGAGGAAGGATATGCAAACTCACAAGGAGGTGCGACAATCGGGTCGACGTTGGTACTGAAAGGGGTGTGACAGGCTCCCTTTTGCTTTAAACGTGCGTATTCATTTGAGCGTGTGGTCATCAGACCGGAGAAATAGAGAGGATGTTGTGCATAAGCACAAGACTCATGAAATGGTCATTGCTCGTTAAAATGAAAAATTACACTTTCCTTGGTGTATTTGTCCTGCAAGTTTCTTTCATGTCCCAGATTGAATTTCGACGGTGTATACATCTGCGCACGGATGGTGGTCAGCTGCCCAGGTCAGGCCAATTAGACTCACGTAAGAAAGTGGTACATCTCGCGAATATAATATATATATATACCAAAAGAGATCGTTCAACAATAATTATTACTATCAGTTTAATTTTCGAGCAATAGCTCGTGATTGCTCATTGCACTCATTGGTGAAAGTAACTTAATTTCCTCTTTAACAATCATGAACATTCTATATTTTTGTTCAAGGAGGAGTCTGGTATAACAAACTGCAAGAAGTTAAATAATTTCGGGGAATTTTTGTGTTTATTATGAAATTACTCTATAAAAATGGAACATGTACGAAAAATATGAAGTTGAACTTTGAGTAACTGGCGAAACTCATGAGGGAGAATTGCATTTCCAAAAAAAAAATATTATGCTCATTACATAATTGAAATGATTGGGCTTCTCATTTAGTTTTCATTCTTCTCTTTCTTGCACAGACTGATGTACTGGAATTTCTTCTTCAACTGATGCCTCAAGGAAGTATAACAGGTGTTATAGTCTACAGAATACACCGCAGAGATGAATTCCTTTCATAATTTACTAAGTAAATATTAAATTTAAATGAACAAATAAAAACGAATTTTTCCTATATTCTTGAGTGTGCAATGCATTACTCAGGGAAGTTTCAAGAAAACCCATCTTCGTATTTGTACGCAGAAAAATAACCTAGTGAGACAACGTTGTGGTTAAAAAATTGCCTGATATTTTAGCAACTATTGTAATTTAATTTAGTATACACAAACTGGATATTTAATAATGTCATTAATGATTTATGGTTATAGATTCTATACAGCTTTCGAATGTGGTCGTCGAAAACATATTCATATATTCATCTACTTCGAATTATTAATGCGAAAAAATCGATAAAATAAAATAAAAATTTATAGTCAAGTTATATTTTTTCATTTGAATATAGTCCCTCATTTATATCTGCACTCCATATGCATTCTCAATATATTTGTGATTCATATTAGCCAATTTTCAATTGCCATTCGTTGCACGTATGCAGTTAGCATGTACATGCAATCTCTCTCCCTCTATATATCGAATAACATATATAAATATCAACATGTGTCTCGTTTCTATATGTACATATTATTTTATATACCTTCGAAGAATTTCCAATGAATCGTGATGCAGATACGTTTGCCTCACTACCACGACAAGATATGTTTATTTCTGTTACAGAGAACTGTATAAATATGTGGATTCATGCAAATGCATATGGATACAGCAGTAGTATAAGACTACGCGAGAACGAACATGACACCATACTGGTTTAAACAGCAGGTTCAACTCTGCCACGCGAGTAGGACAAATGACTTGGACATGAAAAATAAAAAAATTTTACTAACGAATCGTTTGATTTATTGTGTTTGTATTGGCGTTGGTAAGAAGATATTTTGGTAGAGAAGAAAACTCTGTCTTGTTTATCTTGATTTTTTCTTATTTTTTTCTTCTTCTACTGTTGATGCCACACAATTTAGAGAGAAGTGTTTTTTAGATTTGGAATTTAGTGATAGCGCCACGTGCTCCACCCCAGGCACATCATTCGCATTGGTTATTTTTTTCGTGATTTTTTGCTTCTTTTTCTGGTCTCCTGTTTCAGTGTGTAGATTTGTAGATAAATGTGGCTGTGTATATTTTTTTTTTAGTTTCTTAATTCCTTGTTGTGTGAATAATGCATAGATGAATGAGAAGTTTATCCACTGCTATCTATTATCTGGTTATTTTTAGTCAATAGTCTTGTTTTTATTAGTTAATCCTTAACTATAATGAATGACTGTTGTATTTAATAACAAAAATGATGAAACAATAAAGAAAAATATTTTAATAGTACTTTAGATCATAAATAACTAGAAATTCAATAATTTATGACTAGTTGTAAGTGTTTTTTTTTTGCTTTTTGTTCAATTTAATTCCATAATCCTTAATTTTTTTAGTTTTATTATATACGAATATATGCATACATGAATATAAGACAGTCAAAGGTTATTATAGGCATGAAAAATCAAAAAAATATGATGGGATTAGTGAATGAATAACGGCCCTGTCATGTCTTGTTGCGAGAATAGAATTCACTGGCGCATATTCATCTTCTATACACATCTACTCAACAACTTTCCACGACTGGTTTTGAATTTTTTTTTCCTTTTTTAGGACAAGAACAAAAATACTTCCCGCAGAATGGTGAGGAAAGGCATTGATTACTCAAAACACCTCTGCTGTTATTTTGAATTCCCTGTTAATTAAGTTCAAAAAGAAAAATTTCTCCTAAATTAATTCTCACAAATATAAATGCACCCTATAACACATGTACGTAAATAGCTCAATGTCGACATGCTTTAGGGCTTGTTTTCTCAGCTGGCGCCTTCCCCAACTACTCATACACTTTTCAATACCATGAAATCGTCACGCCATCTTGTTTGGCGTATATAGCGCCGGGCGCGTACGAAAAATTCTTTCAGGACACGGTCGGCTACCACAAAGATGAGAAGAAAAAAAAGTAAAATCTACCTTTTCATGCGCTCATATTATTATGCTCTTTACACAATATCATATCTCCACCCTACTCGCCCACATTTAGTCCATGTGTATACACTAACACTCATTTTGAAATACATCAGGTATATAAATCGTCCAAAAACCCACGAAATGCATCACTCACATATTGTGTACATATCGTATCAAGAGAGGGGAAAAAAAAAGAAAAAAATGCACACGAGGATTGAGATGGTATATATAACGAGATGATATTGTGGTTCGTTGATCTGACAATGGTTTTCAAGACATTTCACCTTTAATTTGTTGTTATAGCTGCTCGAAGTCTTCTTATAGTATGTTATAATATATATATGTATATACTGGAGCTATTCGTGTACTCAACGACCCAACAATGAATCGTTTCAAACATTCATTATGTTTTTCGTAACACGTCCGTGCTCTATACGTATATAAAATCCAACAATGCTTCTCGTTTTTATTGCACCACTTTGTTTGCTTCTTCCCAATTTTATATATATGTGTGGTGATCTTTCAACTTTTCATTCGATCAAGTTGGCTCCTTTTATTATCAAACTAGTGGATTTAATATGATTATACAAGTTGGAAATAGAACAGGAGTATAAATACATTTTGGTGTATTTAAATTCTTGATTGTATTTCTATGTTAAATATTTATTTTTATTCAATTCAAGTTTTGTAGTTGGTTGAAAATTATCCTGCATCAATTCACGATTTTGCTTATTGATGCGATATACTTACTATACCACTGAGATCTTTATTGTTTGATGAATCGTTGAATTTGAGTGAAAAAAAAAAGGTACCAATGAAAGCAACCTTGGAAATTTAATGGAGCGTTTTTACGGTAGAGCTTCATCATCCACATGATTTAGTCCGTTCAATATTTCAATTCTATTCTCATTACATTAATTTGGTTTCGTCAATAATCGTGACAATTAGTTGTGAAAGTTGTGAAAAATGCATTGCGAAAATCACGAGATGGAAATAATGGTCCCATACATTCAAGCAGCAATATATTTTTTTCCTTGACTGCTCTTCTGAAATCTGATTCACTGATAGTGCCATCGCGATCAACATCGAGTGTCTTGAACATTAGCTCGATCATATCCTGTATCAAATGTGTATATGAGCATGTGTGGATATAACCGAGCATTACTGACCGCAGAAAAAAAAATTTTACTTAGTAATCATCATTATCTGATCGCATTTACCTTTACTGTTTCATCAGAACTTTCATCAGGGCCCATATTGATCAAGCAACCTCTCATAGTTGGAAATATTTCCCCCTTTTTTATTTTACCAGTCATCATTAAATCATAAACTTTATAAGCAAAATTAATTCTTTCGTCTAATGTACCATGTAATATTATCGATAATCCTTTAACCCATTCATCAACAGATAATTGCAATAAATTTTGTTTATCCATAACAGAAAATATACGATCGATTAATAAATGTCGTACATTTTCAGTATAATCAAAACCCGAATGGAAAATATCACGAAATGGAATTCTCGTCATTGGTCCACGTTCATTGCACACTTTGTAATGAATCAAAGCTAATGCTTTTGGGAATACAATTACAGAGGTTATTTACATAAAATGAGTTGTGAAGGAACAATTAAAACGAGTTTTGTGTAGAAACAAACCTTCAACTTCTTGTAAATCAAAATGTGTTTCTTTCGCTAATTTTCGAAAGAGTGGACGATTACTTCGAACATAAACAATTTCCTTGAGTGAATCATTGAGCAAATCCTTTGATAGTTGAACTGGCATTTTGACAATATTATTTTTTATTTTAATATTTTAATCAGATTAGAGAGACGAGGGCAGCGAAACAGTTGACAATCTGCCACCAATAACTTCAGAGTTATTCAAATATATATATACACATAATCTCCCTTAAACATAATACTTTCAAATGATTGTCATAAAAATGCTTTGGATACATATAAAAAAAAAGCCATTATACGCAAAGTGGGATTAATTGTATAGCCTTTTTTCACGTCCGAGCGCTTCTTCATTTGAATACGCCCGTAAACATAATCTCAAAGGAATGAAGGGATTTCCGAAGTGTCAAGATTTTTGCGTCTCTAACGTTAAGAAAATAAATAAATAAATATATAAAAATGAAAAAGAAAAATGTTGAACGTTAAAAAAGAGTGGTCGTAAAATGTCAACCGGATGTGTGTTAAACCCACATTTACTTCGATAGTTACAATAAAAAACTAAATATTGTTTTCCTTCATGACAAAAAACAGTTTCCATCATACACTCGAAAAGGAATCACCAAAGAAAGTTGCAGGGATGTTTTATTCGATGGTAAAAACCGTCAGACAAAATCAACATCGTTCTTAAAATCAAAAACATTTCATTCTTCACAAATAATTCAATAGTTCCAAAATAAATCTTATATGACATATTTACTGTAAAGAGTAACGAGTATGATTAGTGACATTAAAAAAAAAATACATATTTATTTCATATAATAAAACGCAGTCGCAGTAGTCTCTAACGAACTTCATGTTGCAGCACTGAAGTATATAAGTGGTTTGTGGTTAGTAAATACATTTTTGTCTTCGGGAGGGGGTATTAACAACCTGCTCATTACGCACGGTAGAGATAAATTACCAACGCGCGTTTGCTCCAGTGCAAACAGGTTGAAATGATGGTACTGGGGCATTGTTTCGTACTTGTAAGTGGATACACTCTACGAACATATATAGTTGTAAATGCTTTGAAATATTTTATGAAAGAAAGGCTTGGAGGGTTGTGCGCATATAACTTCGGGTGGGTACTGAAGTGAGATGCGCAAAGGTAAAGCGCACAAGGTAAACAAGTTAAACAGTGAAGGTATACATACACATATACATATATGCTACTCTTATTCTTTTATCCTACTTACATACAACGTCATTTTTTTAATTTTTTCTCTGAGAATATTTTCACCGCACACAACTGTAATCTTTGGCCATCTAAATGTTTGAAAACGTTCCAAGGTGATGATTTGTGACCTCCCTGTTGGGGCAATCGCGTGTGTGTATACATATATAATATTGTGCGCGCAGTCGTGCGTGGCTGTATATACACACATTATCGGTGAAAATATTACCGCAGCGACCTAAACTTTAGATTCAATTTCATGGGACGTCAACCCAACTGACGTGACGTCCGCCCACTAACAAAACTTGTTGATATGTTATGTATACACTTTGTTTTTTTTTAATTTGATTTTCATTTCTTGCCTTTTTCTATCTACTTTATCACCTATGCATCCAGTCCAATGATATATCTAGTTATTATTTATTCTATTTTGTTTTTTCGTTATTAAATTTTGTCGTATAACAGGATGATTGTGAGCGCCAGGGGGTTGATGGTGGATATGGGTGGAAATGGTACGAAGGTCAATCTATACACATACATATACACAATCGAAGCACAATCTTGTCCACAGATCAAACGATGAGATGATGGAACATTGATATTGCCCAATTTCGCCCTGGAGTTATATAGATGTACGTATGTATATATATATATATATATTATTACTGTTGGTATAATATATATCGCCGCATGCGTGGCCCATTCGAATTAATTTATCGACATATACGCAGCATGTGCGGTCATCGTTGAGCCAAAATGCGTCATCATAAATTTTCGGTGGTATTATCTTTGTGTTGATCATATTTATCTAACAAATAATTATTATTTCTGATTATCTTTCAGATGGGAGTATGAGAAAGGGGTGGTGGTGATGGTGGACGAAAAAGGGGGACGTGGGAGGTGAAATTGTGTGATATGTGCGCGCTTCATATAAACCAAAAACGTAGATCAAAGATATCACCACCGACATATCCATGTATTATAGCTTTTGTTTCAAACGTTTAACAGCCCAACCAAACCAAAAGCCTGTGGTCAACAATTTCGTTTTATTTATGACCCAATGGTGGTCCCCGTGTGTGATATTGGGACGCGTGGGTGTTGATGCTCAGGGTTGAGTTTTACCATTATGGCGATGGTGCCCCCTGGGGTTATAGATACATTCTATACTATATGCCCCCTAATAATCGGAGAAAAATAAATAAATAACTCAAATTAAATATGCAAATGAAAAAAAACTGCTGTTTGATCGACAATTATTGTGTTTTCGGGTCATATTTTCTAGTGAAGATTGAAAATTTTTGTTTCTGGTTGATGATTAAATATCACCGGAATAAATAAATAAAAATTTTTGATATTATTATGGTGGATATCTTTCAGAATTGATATCACAGTTGATAATGAAACTTACAGGAAAAAAAATATAATGTTGTGGCAGATACAAAAAAATATTCTTTATGTCCCAAGAATTATCTTATGAATATTGTCCACGAGTTGCGTTTGCACATGGCTGATTAATCATTGTGATATGTAAAATATCTGAGGGTTGTTTCTTTAGCTGCAGCAACGCATGTTGAAAAAACACCTCTCTCGCATCCGTTGAGCTTGTGCAACAACGACGACGAGCAGAGTATGGCTACTATGTTAAATTAATCAGCGTCGGGAGGAACATTTCTCTCAGCACCAACCACGCTACTGAAAACAGTTAATGACTCTATTCGCCAGTTGGTTTGGAACAAGCTTGTTAAAAAAAAAAATTGTGACACCTTAAATCACATGATGGATTATACCATTGAGAGCTATACATGTGCACACCCATATATGCACATATGTTTACAGATTCAATTCTGCTTTTGTATACATTTTATAAATTATATATCATTTTTCGCAGTCGATTTGAAAGTTTTTACAACCACTGCGAATTATTTTAATCTATTAAATTCGATACTCCATAAAAAAATCAAATAAACTTTCCTAAAGTATTATTAAAAATATATTCCTGTTTATATAGTCCAAGTATTTACAGAGCAAAACAACAATGAGACATATTTGTGTATGTCTGACAGGATAGCAACGGTGTTTTTAATCTCGTGAATATGCTGAATTGTTATGTAACAACAACAGAAAGGGAATAAGAGTGAGAAGATGAATCGTATGACAAATGTAGAATATGATGTTGGGGCTCGAAGTAAGTGAACCAAATAAATTGAAACGAATTCAGCAAGAGCTCTGGCATTCGTGCAGATCTTTATTTTCTTTCCCATCTTCTATAGCACGACGCGATCTATTGTGTATGGATATGTATATATATGTATTCATATATACACCATAGAAACACCTTGTGGACCTCATGCCAAGCTATTGTGAAACCGTAGATATTCACAAAACAGTGCCCATCAAAGATCCCATCATAAAGTAGAGCCGATATTGTTTATTTATTAATTTTTATGCGTTTTTCACGTGATCGTGGTGTAATACATATACATGTTTTATTGTTTAAATATTTAATATGGGTGTGAATAGAATAAAAAACTTTTATTGTTGTAGTGACTGTCCTGTGACTAGTTAATAAATGATCCTGTGAACATTTTCAATGAAAGAGAGAGGGTGTTGAAATATATTTTGTGTGTGGAGCTCCTTGTGCAGTGATGATGTCTGCGGTGATATCTTGAAGTTTCACCAGCTGCGTCATTTTTACATGCTTATACTACATATATTTATATGTGTGCGCTTAAAAAAAAAAGGGAAAGGAAATTTTGTTAAGAAGAAATTGGAATGAAGAAGGTGATTGGCTTCACGAAATAAGTCAACCATACAAGCAGTGACAGAGGATTAATTACCAATGTCACGAAGAGAAATAGGAAGAATATTTTTTTTCTATTTCAATTATCGAGAAACTAATGTAGAGGGAAATGTTAAATGATTGGGCTACCACTATAGGGAATATAGGACTTTCAGTTTGAAATGTGGACTGAAGAATATATCCTACAATGCCACTCCATTTCCTTGACGCGTATACATTCACGTCAGGAAATAATCCTGTTAGAAGGCGCTCGAATGGACAACTAAGACAACCCCTGGTGTGCGAGCAGGGGAAAAAAGATGTTGGTTTACAACGAGTGCAGACACGCACGCGCAAACACAAATGATTGTCCACATGAAATACACACAGACATCAGCTACGTTGGTTCTCTGACAGATTAAATAAAAAAATATACACAATGAAAATTAATGTTAAACTAATAAAATTTTTTAATTCGTTCTAAGAATATTCATAAAGTCTGAACGCTGGAAAAAAATACCCTTATTCAAAGATTAATTTGTTATAGTCGAAAATTTATAGAAATTCTGTCGAAAAATCATCGCCCGTATTCACCAGCATAAAAGTTAATCCTTTGACAGTAAATTTCACTACATATACATACAAAAAAATTAGCTCGTGAACAAGATTTAAGGATTGGCCCTCAAAAGTATCAAAAAAGGAGAAAAAAAATGATGTTATGTACATTTACGTACATAATTCCAGCTCGTTTTCACTGGTCTTCCTTTCGTCACATTATCTTCTCTTACATATCCTTCTCAAAGCATACATATAAATATAATCATATGAAAGTTGACGATTCTCGCGTGTACATGAAACTTAAAGCGGCGAAAAAGTTTGTAAAGCCGATTTGAAATCCGACTCGAGAAGCCTTGAAGAATTTTCATTGTCGTATTTTCAATCCTCAATCTTGTATACACATATATGTGCATATTAACATACGTCTATAAATATAAATATTCATCCATATATAGTATAAAATTCCTGGGAAATAAAATATCATTAATTCAATTTCTGTTTTATCGAACATCACAAAACACTTCAGTCAATGAAATCTAATATTCAATTTGAAAATAATGTCCAATGATTTACTGTATAGAGTAAGAGTAAATTTATTTATAAACATCTGTAATGATGGCCAGTTGCTGCGTGCGATTCATATATTCAGTATTTTTTATTTATTATTTATTATTATTTTTCTTGTCCTCTATAATACGATGGCTTATGGCAAATGCCAATATACTTTATAATCCTAAAGACTCGTCTCACGAGAAATTGGATAGCTAATATACTCAATCTTTAACACGTCGGATTGGTATATGAGGTTTTATCGATCTTAAATTACTCATGAGTTGCTTGCGTCAATTGAGGTTACATAAATATTTTTATCCTGCATCCTGTTTCGCGTTTCAAATGATTAACTAATGTACAAGTACATTTATATCAATTTAACATACCTAACTAATTCTCACATATATCGCATGATATAAAAGAAAAAAACAAATAGAGAAAAATAAATAAATGAGTAAATAAACGAAGGAATATATTAAATAAATATGTTGAGGCAAACTCGATGAGATGATTGTGCACCTTTAACACCTGATAGCAATTTATCAGCAATACGTGACCGAGTCTTAATTAAACTTGCGCATATATGTATATACATATACAAAATAATGAGAAATCCGCTCGCTGCAATAATACATAGATATATATGCATAGATACGCGCCTTTAACATCAGCATCCGTATATGCATATATGCCCATGGCAAATGAGCTTGATAGGATGGTATGTTTCGATAATAATCCGTCTTGACTTTGAATCCCAGAATATTCGTAAGCACACACAAACACACACACATATATCATACTGATGCAGTTCTATGATTCTATTTACGTAAACTTTGGGTATATCATATGACTGATTATATTTCATGCACCATAAGATTCATTATGAATAGGTATTTATATTTATTAATTTCCATTAAGGCGCAATGTAATACAGTGTTTTCAAGCGTCTCATTTAATTAAGTATAAAGATAAAATTAATTGGCAATTATTTTATCAGATAAAAAAAAGTTTCGCTGTTTTTTTTGTGTCTTTTATTCTTCAAAGTATAAAATTATATTAGTATTGAAACATCAGTTGTGTAATAATACAAAGTTAAAATGAGCAAATGGAGAAGTACAAAATGATGGCGATTAGTCATTTTATTTTTTAGTGAAATTTAATAAAACGGAAGAATTGCGAGCTGTATTATATACGTGAAAAATTCATGCAGTTGTTTTGTTTGTGTGGTGTCTTTGTTGACGATATGTATGTCTATATTGTGATAGTAAAATAGTGGTAGTGCTGGTAGAGTAGTAAAAGACCACCCGCTGACTCATACTCCATGCCATGGCGAGCGTGACTACGAAGATTCAGGAGATAGCGCACCTTGAACAATGGAATTTGCGATTGGACGACGAGACGTGTGCCGTACACCATCGACCGTTTTGTGCACACGAACGAAACTTCCTCCCGCTCTCCTTTCCTTTTTTTCCATCCACGCCCTCGCCATTCCTTACCCTCAACGCGTGGCATAAAGATATATATTATAAAGCGAAAAAAGTAATATTGTAAAGCAGCGGAAATTCCAAAGAAATTATTGCTATTATATGGCCTATTCAATGCTTTTTGTCAGTTCATTGTATTATTTTATTTTCCATATTTTTCATGGGTTTTCCAAAAAATATTCCAATCTCGTATATGAAAACTCTGGTATTTCATTACTTGGCATTTCAGTTTCTCTTTTATTCTTTTGTTCTGCTATAAAATTGTTTTATTCAAAGTTTGATTATTTTATTTACTTTTTTTTCTTTTCATTCATTCAAAATTAAATTCTATTTATTTTTGGGTTCAACTCCGAAAAAAATTGTGTTTGTATCTTAATTTGTTGATTAAATTTATTTTGTTCCCATGTGAAATGGCTGAATTATTATTTTAATTGGTGATATAGCGAAGCAGCACTTGTGCACTCGAAAACAGATCTGTATACAGTTCTATAGAGTTGTGATTCCAGGCTCAGTGCCATCCTTTGATTTAACGAGCTCTTCATTATTATTTGTTTCTGTTTCTTCCATTTTCCCTTCATCATCTCTTATTCATTCACAACAATCATGCTATGTACACAGGTATATATATACATTCATTTGAAATGCGAAGAAAAAACAAAGGGGTGATTGGAGGGGAACGAAGAACAGACGAAATAAAAATAAAACTCAAGTAAAAGTCAATGAGCTCGTTAAATCTTTTATCCATCCTTTAATTTACATTTTTCCTCTTGAAGTCACGAGAATCAGTGAGTATGTCTTGAAATATTGAAACATTTTTATTCTCATTCTCTATTCATCCTTCAACTTTTTGATTTTTGTAACAAAAGAAACGAACATCTGAAAACAATTCAATTATTTTGCTACACAAATGCAATTCAATATCAAACCGAATTGTTTCCGTTTGCAATATCGAACGATCGATATTAGTAGTCTAATTATCACAGATACAAATACAAAAACACGACAACTTTTTATCTCACGCAAAACTAATTAAGAAAAAATCCTCCTTTATATAAAAGCCAGAGTATCATTACAAATTTATGTCCAATTAATTTTTAATTCCCCAATAAATATAATTAAACGTAAAATTAAAATTCAAACTCAAAATGATGTTTCATTTTACAATCAAAAACACTTCCGCATTACACATTTTAATTATTTAATTTACCCGTCTCTTCACTCTTTCAAATTCTCTCACCTTTCTCATCATTGGTATAGAACATAAGCAAAGGATTGAGCGCACGCCGCGCGTGCCACTCGCGTGTGTCACGTCTCTCCCTTTCTTCTTGTCTCGATCTCAAGTGCGAGGAATACAACAGGTATAAACATTAATTTCAATACCAATGCTGTCACAATAACTTTTACCTCAATAACTTCTCTATTTCCTCGTGATGGAGAGAGCGTTCGTCCCATCCCAGCCGAGAGAATAAGAGAACGGAAGAAATTAATATCAATTTTTTTTTCCAAGGGACCTTCATGACTGGGCTAACAAAGTTTCCGAAGGTACAGTGAGATATCATAAATTATAATAATATCAACTGCCTTCTTCATAATCATCCAACTGGTTCTACTCTTGCACCATCTCCATTACCAACGTGCTACTGCCAATAGAATCGTGACAGTCAGTGTATATATTTACCATCTCGCGTGAAAATGCTAATTTTCTCGCTATTTCTTATTTTCTCTTGTTTTCTCTTTGCACTCTGATACCGCAACTGTAAATCGTCGCTTTTATACAAGTTCAACCAGCCATCTAACTAACCAACGTGCATGCGCACCATAGCCATAAAACCTGCGCACGAGCGATAATTGTGAGAACGTTACGGTCGCGCGCTCAGAAATCGGCACGATCGGTCGATTGGACGCGGATTTATTTATAGGCACCGTGACGCGAGATATCTCTTCTCTTCACTCGAAGGCGAGAGTTTATTCATGTATACTAACCGCGTGCAACGCAGCTGCGGATGTCTGGTTATATTTTGCTGCTGAATCGGATTCGCGCAACATCAATATAGATATATATTATAATAACCATTAATAAGTGTTCATTATGTTGATTATATTCAATAAACCGTACGATGATTTATTTTTAATACGTATTCATTTAAATTTAGGTGATCTTTCAGTTGCACAGAATTTCACATTCTGTTTCCAATCTTTAATGAACATAAATATCAAAGTCTGGTCTTTCATATGCACAAAAAAATATATATATAATTGTATGCATAATATAATATATTTATATGAATGTCTGAAGGCTCGCATGAATATTCATTTGAAAGATAACGCGACTTTTTACATTAAATTATTTTTTTGTTGTTGTTTTTTCTTATTTTGTTATCTCCGATTTAATAACGGCATTCAGTGAGACAGTGTAAAAAAGGCCGCCGGGTAGTTTCTCTTTCTCGCCATCTCCAATATCCTACTCCCTATTTTATTATGTCTCAACAGTGCATTTGTGTATACAAATATATGAACATGAAAAAGAAGAAGAATCAATGCGATGTCGCCCTCATAGTATATGGGCTCGACACACACACACACACATACACTTAGTACCATCAGTTTTAAATACTTTATCAGATCATTAATAACACATGAAGAGCCATAAAGTGATACTGAGACTGGAACATTATTTGCATGGCGAAGTGCCGCCAAAAAATATATTGAGTTCGTGAATTAATTAAACTGCTGCAAATTAAAAAATATGCATCCACTGGATTGTTTTTTAATAAGTTTCTTTTTTACATGCACATTAATTTGTCCACGCGTGTGATTGCTTATATACTTCATTTCTCATATTTCTCTTCAGTCACGTGACATCCCAAATAATATAATAATAATGACAGCATTATTATTCAAACTTGCACTGATTTAAAATCATTTGGAATTTATTTGTTAAAATTAAATTGAATACATATTTGTTCCTTTCTTCTAATAGTATACCATTTATACGAAAAACAAGAATAACTCATCGTTTTGTTGAAAAATTTAATAACAGACTGTACCCTCGTTCAAATATTTAATTATTAAACCATGGAATTTACTCTACTTGAAAGGTTCCAATCAACGCCTCCAGTTTTCACATAAACCGACACGCTGCACTTTCTCTCTCTCTCTCCGGCACTCCACCTATAGGTATACCAAAATGATTTTATCAGTTCACAAGTGTGTTGAGAAGAATTTGGTATGAAGAATACATCCACCCCTTTTCATTCCTTCTTCAACGTGCTGATGCACCCAATCTATGATAGAATAACAGATATAAAGGTAGCGCCATAAAGAGTGCGAGGGAATATTTGAAAATTAAACTCGCCGACAGGTGAGAACATTGATGGGTTTCTTTGTATCTACAGTGTTAATAAGCGGGTGTGGTAAAAGTAGCCCAATATATGTGCAGCATGACTCTGGTTATAAGTGCTTGGTATAATTACAGGTTCTAGATCCACACGGTTATAAACCCGTGTCCAATTATTTGGACATTTAATTGCTGATAGAATTCTTATCGAGGCGAGAAATGCAACACTATAATAGTCTAAAGCTTTTATCCAATCGCGGGTATCCATCAAAGGAATAAAGAAAAAAAAAAGAAGATATTGAATCACATAATGAAGTTTCTTTTTTTTTTTCAAATATTAATCTTTTTTTCGTTCTTATCTCAGCCAACACATTCGAAATCTACAAAGGTGCGAGATGAGGGGGCGAACAGAAAACCAAGTGTAATATTTGTTTCGTATATTATATATAATTTGAAATGGTAAACTAAAATAAGAAGAAAAAAAAAAGGGGAGGAAAATAAATCGGGATTACTGAACTAATAGGCCTTCAGGGGCACTTTTGGTTGCGTTATATAAATATATATTGGGTTACTAAGCAAACGTGCTGCTTTTTAAAACCAATAGTGCTCCAGGCACTAACCTGCAACATGTCATTATATATATATGTAGTTCAATATGAGGAGCAGAAGGAGGAGACATGAGGGATGAGCGACGTATCGATAAGACCGTAGTAGGTGTTGAGTTGGCAGATCAAGATACGGATTGTCTTGCGAACCCGAACCCAGTGATTGTGAGGTGTGAACGCGCGCATATCGGCTGTTATATGAACCAGATATGTGTTTGTACACCTCCATGTGTTTCCAACATATATTTATACATGTATGTGTGTATTTATTTTTATTTAGTTGTTTTATTTTTATATCTCATCACTATAGTGAAAGACGGTGATGCGAAACGGTAGGCGTTTACCGGTTGCGTGGTTTTCTTTATCGACCATGCACACACATCATTGACTGCATTGCTGAAGAGATTTGTGTGTGTATATATGAACATGTAAGTCGATGCCTCTGTTTTGTATGTATTTGTATGAGTGGGATGGAAGGAAATGAGAGAAGAGAAATTCGCGCCCGCATCGCTAAATTTACGATCCAACGCACACACGTTAGATTGATGGTTGACGCCTTGCTACGAGCTGGAGTTGACGAGAATTGTCGCGTCCGGAATATGAACAGACAACTGTAATTATATAAAGGGATAGAAATGTATGTGTGTGTGGATGCAATGATGACCATAATTCTTCCTCTTTTACTCATATGTGGTAAGTTATATTTTATTATTACCATTATTTTATATGTTACATGGAAATAATGGAAATTATGAATGGAAAGTGCGGTAAGTCAATGTATTATATTATAATAAAATTTATGGGCAATGAAAAGAAAGAAAAAAATAATTGTTATGGTATTTCTGTCACTGTATTGATGTCTTTTTTCAGGAATATATTGGATTTTTTATAGCATACATTTGCAGGGAGAAAGAAAATTTATTCCAACATATAGTTTAGTTGAATGTTTCATGTTTCATATTTATTTTAACAGAGAATTCTATTTGAGAATATTCTTATCTTGGATTATATCTCAATTTTCACTTTCCAGAGTTTATGCTCACGTTCAATTGACTCTGCAGTGAACGTGAACACACCGAGTAGACTCTGAATGCCCACGAAGCTATTTTAATCAAGGATAACTGTAATGATATTATTCTTTCGGTGTTTTTTTTTGTGAAGAATGGTAATTTATTTGCACGTTATATCGTAGGTAGAGCTTGTATTTTTTCTTTTATTATTCTTCATCCTTTTATACTTTCCTACTTCTTTTCCACGACTAATTGAGCATTATAAGAGCCAAACATCAGACCCACAGTTATAACGACTATGGCGATAATTTTCTTGATTGCCATTTTGTGAATGTTTGAGCTGAAATAGAAGAAAAGAATTTCAATTACTAAATTAATATAGAATTATGCAATAATATTATAGAATACAATACGAATATAATTAGTATATAAATTATTGAAATATTTGCAGAGATTGAATTTTTTTCATGCAATATGTAGAATTTCGATCTGATTTAAAAATAAAAAATCATTATTAAAACCTATATAGGTCTGGTTAAAATTCATGTATTCCCACGTGTGCCATCTGACAAAATGGCGTTGGCGTCCAATAAAAAACAGGAAGAAAAAAGGAATAACGGGGAAAAAATGTGGAAAAAAAAATTGCCTCTCAGAATATTTTATTGACTGATGATGATCGACACACGAGACGCGGCAGGTGAAACAAAATGTTGAGTCGATAAATACCGTGATGGTTGGTCTATATGTTGGCAAAAGTAAATAATAACATACCCCCAAGCAATATCTGTCAAGCGATCGCACCAAGCACCGGCCAACGCTCCGATTCACCGCAACACACAGCAGATCGTATTATATCTTTCCAATTGGAACACACACACCACAAAAACTATATTGCAATTTTGAAAATGGCTGTCCCATCGAATACTAAAGTTAAGGGGAATTTAGATTACAGGGCGCCCAGCCACCGTCGCATTACGGTGTTGGTTTTCGAGCCTTTTGTGTTAAAAAGAGATGTGTAATCATTGCCTCTGCTCCATTTCTTCACATCTATGCGTCTGCGATGGGTGTGGAGAGACCCTTATTTGGTGAAGACCCATTCTGAATATGATTTTGTTGAAACCCCGCGGGTTACAATGCTGCGATCCAGCTTGCATATAGCAGAGTATGTTTTTTTTCTTCTCTCCTTTTTTCACCACCTTGCTCTGAAGTGGCTGCTGATGCTTTGCATAGAAATTCACGCTCCACCCGACACCGGATGCTACAATATTATAACCAGAGTTTGTTTTACAAACGATTGGAATATTTATCCTCGTCAAGAGAATTTAAATTAATTTCCCTGTTCAATTCCACAATTACCCAAATTATAAGAAGAATTTTGTGGTAATTTTCATTGTCATCTACGAACTCAATTCGAATCAATACAACAAAGACTCATTATCGCGATTGGTACTACATTATGTAAGCCGTCAACAGTTGCACGACCGCCGACTCTGTTCAGTGTGCCAAATAAACGAGGCGTCAAGCAGAGCATGTCGTCGCGCCGCAGCTGCGACAAATCAGAGGCAAAAACCGCGAGCGCATTATACACATAGCGAAAGTGTTGATGAATCTTATGTGTGTGTGATGCAGTTATTTATGATTTATCTCTCCAACTGATTTACTGACTGCAGACAATGCAATCGCCAGTTTTATTGCACATTTGTACTATGTGTATATATATAAAATATATACTGGAAAGTAAATTAACAAAAAATATTCAGCTTAATGTGAATGTGGAGTTCGCCATGGGCCTTATGAATCAAATGTTATAAAGATGTTTTTATCTCATCCAAAGTGTGTTTTTGAAAAATGTCGGTAGATTTTTTGTCGTGCTGAAATTTATGGCAGAGAACTGCACGCCTAATTATGTCTAACTATATGCCTACACAACGAAAAGTAACTCAAGAAATTACAACAATGTCTCATTATTTATCCTGCAATAGTTTGACACAAAATGTTTATAATAATAATTTCTTATTCCCATTATGTCCTATGGAAATGAAAGAAAAAAATCACGATAATAACATAATTAGTTATACTATCGCCGTCTATATAATATTCCTCATGTTATTTTTTCTTCTCTATTTCAACATAATTGAATGCAATTTTGTAAAACACAGCACATGGCTTGTTTGGCGCTCGCACACATAAATGTATATTCATATTTATAATATATGAGGCTTTGCGTTTTGCATTTTCTCACGATCAATTTATTGGACATGTGCGACTCGCAGCCAAGAGCTGTCTGGCGTGTGCATCCATTTTGCTAAAGACGCCTTTTGAACAAACTAGACAGCTCGCTAATTCACATGCAACACATAAAGCTCTAACCGCTTTCCAAAAGCTGAATTGTACGTTTAAAATCATTTCTAAGAACACAGTTTAGATTTTCTCTATTTTTATTTTTCGGAACACACATCTGGGTTCGGTTATCTCTCAAGTTAAATTTCTTGTTAACAATAATTGCTAGTGAAAATGTGTAATAATATAAAAAAAAATATATCTGCTGATTCTCCGCACTTTTTATTCAGTATTTTCAGCTTCTTATCCGTTGTCCACAGTCTCTGCACACTCTGTTGATATTTTCACAAGATTGGGACGCTCTCATGCCGCCGCCAAATCCCGTTAAAATTATTGCCATCATTTTTTTAATATCACACATTTCATGCACGTGGTAAAAGAGAAAGGAAAATATTTCCTTAAAAAAAAAACTAATGTAATTGGTATTTTTACACCTTCGCGTATTTATGCGCACGTTAAATTGGTGAGTGCATTCCATGAGCAGAGCCACATTTGCCCGCGGAGGTACAAAATTAGTTTGCGTTCAAAGAACAAGACGAGTTTTAAACAATTTTCGCTGACCGACACCGCACGAGATGCATTTAGATATATATCCGCAAGGTGTTGGCTTCGTGTCTACTTGATGGACCGCAGTGTAGATGCATCTTTTCGTTTAGCCCCGCGGGTAATGTTGCCTGTACCGACAATCTCCTCTGTGTAATGTCGATATATACATACATATACGTACAGCCACTAGTAGGATGATTAAACTATGTTACGACGTCATTTTTAAAAGATATATAGCAGAGTACGAAAATTGTTATTTTGAAAAGTCATCGAACAAAAAATTGTTTGAAATTGACGGAATTGATGGCTGGCAAAGTAAAAAATACTTAACATGAACCACTTTATTTCTCCCAAACAAATCACTCAGGAGAAAGAAGCGCTGGCAAGTCGTATTAAATAATATTATAAGCCGGAAAAATAATTGTATTAGAATGAAGGCTATTTAAATACACAGATACACTATAATTTCCCAGAATTTTCACCTGTATTTACTTTGTTAGAAGCTGTGTTTGTATATTCACCCTCTTCTGCACTTAACCGCGGCGGCAACCACTTCATGTCCCAGCTAATTCCAAAACTCGTTGTAGCAATAACACGAGAACTACTACTGTGGGTTAGATTTTTTTTATTTATTTTCACGAATGGAAATGGCATAGGGACAATGTAAACCCAAAGAGACGTGCCAAAATATTTTTGCTACGAGTAGTGGAAGTGTATATATAGGCAACATGCGGTCGATAAAAGCGATTTTCAGTGGCTTCTGTAAACTGAATATACAGAATTTCAGTTGTCGGTCCACACCGACATGAAGAAGAAGGAAAAAAAATGTTTTATAGCTCCACGAAATTTCCAGCAGTAAATTCTCCCACGAAATTGTATAATCACACTGCCAATTTAACATTAAACAAAAGTATGTATATATATTTATTTATATACCGATATAAAATGAAGGTGTCGACAGGGCTTGATGGATGCTCCATAATTGTAGGTTTCTGGATAAACAATCAATACTGGTGAAGATATTTCGGCACAAATCTTTTGATATAAAAAGAAAAAACCACATTTTTTCAAAAAAATAAAAGAAAATATTCACCAAGGGTTTATACAGCACTTCCGAAACAAAATTTGTTAATATTATTCACTGTTAAAACTGTTCTTTCTTCGATGATCCTTAATTTCTATAGATATAAATTCTGAGAACACTGCCATAACCCAAACAAAAGAATAATCCGATGAATGATAATACTATTATGCAAAAACATAAAAATAAAAACCATAAAAAAAAATCTGACCAAAAATATATACATGTACATATACATATAAATGCAGAACGAGATGGATGGGTGGAGCGTAAGGGCGGTACCGACCGACTTTCGACTCACTTTTGTTTCTCAGGTTGCCTCATACTTCTCTCCAAAAAGTTATGTATTCTCCTCTGCGTGCTTAAACATTTTTTATTTTTCATTCCGTTAATTTTTTCAGTGATTGAACGATTAGGATATGGGCGTAGCTTGTCAGTCAAGCCAAAGTGGATGGGCATATGCAGATAGAGGGTAAATATGTCGATGTGCTTTCTATACTTATATAAGATTACCAATACATTATTTAAATTTACATTTTACAATTTCATTCCATTCTCTCTTCGATCATTTTTTTTTTTATTACTTCACGTTCATCTTCATAAATACATATTTTTTCCTCTCAATATATATCGTATTTACAAATATTTCAAGGTCTATTAACAAATGCAAGATGCATGTAAAAAGGATTCAAAGTGTGTTCACATCCTAGTAAAACATCCAATTATTTCCGGTCAACTTCAACTAATTTCATCGTGTACGAACAAATGAAAGGGTTCACTACATTTGTAGCGGTATACTGTGTAACTACCCTTTTCTCCCTTCTCACTTAAATATTTATTATTTCAGTCTCCCGGACGTCCTTAAAGTTGGGAGAGTCATACACAAAGATATATAATGGAACTTAAAGTTATGTATACAGAAGACACTATCCATATATACACTCAAGGAAAAGTAGTAGCGTTTAAGATATTCCTGTGTTAATGTTGGTAGAGCGGCCCATCCTGGACAAAATCTGCTGCCGGTTTATTTGAACTTGGATCACGTGTTTGTACAGCAGCCATTGTTTAAAGATTCGACAATCCTTCTTCATCCCTTTTCCATTTTTTAGTGCAACTCTACAAGAAAAAAAAAAAAGAAAAAATAATTATTTTTAATTGTCATGAAAAATCCAGAAAACCTCTCAACGTATGCTCAATCTGTTTATCATTTTTCATTGAAAGCAACACTAAGAAAACATATTTAACCAGAACATGAGGACTGAAAAAAAAAAAATGAGAAAGTCAAATTAAAGAACTTCTGGAACGCAAATGGTTGGTAATAATATCTCAGTTCACCTCATACAATTTATATAACTATATATACACGCCCAACTCAGCGTCGACAACAAACAGAAGCGGAAAAACCTGGGCGGTGTTTTTCCCCTTATCAAATTACAAACGTTGGTAGTGAGAGGAAACGTTTGATTTATTGACGGAAGTCAATTAGGCACAATCTTCCGCTTAATTCCATCTCAATTCTTCGCCATATACGAGTGTTCTTGACGCTTCGAATTACTCAGAATTCACAATAATAAATGCCTAATTCATCTGGATAATTCGAGCAAATATTTGATCTGTATGTGTGTGTATATTTAACAGGAAACGATAAATTGCATAAAGGAACCAGCACCATGTGCGAATATTCGAGCTCTACATTGAATTGAAAATTCTCTACAATTTCCTTCCACATGACAAAGTCTATATAATCCACATACATCAGACCTTCACGGTAGAACTACTCATGGGATTGCAGAATTATCTCTATTTTATATATGTACGTATAAATAGAATGATCCTAAATAAACACGCGTGCAGCCACACGACCTGCTCTCCCACCATGAACATCCGAGACTTTCATCTATAATATCCATACATAGACATCCATAAATACAATATATTTTTTGGGGGCTGGGGGTTACAATTCATCTGAATTTTTGCCCTTGAGTAAACAAAATCTGACAATGCTTAGTATTGTTGTCGAAGGAGTGGGTGGATCACTCAGTATAAAACGGTGAAAAATGTCCGAAGACCTGAATATGTTTAGAGGGTTGCTAAGCATTTTGCTAGAATTCTGTTCGCATTGAAATACGTCTTTATAATACCTGTGTTGAGTGATAGAAATAAAAAGGGCTGAATTTCTAAGGGTGAAAGGTAAAAGAAGGAGAAAATGACTGTGCGTGCGGATCATGTCTACGCCTCCCCATTGATTTTTAGTGTGAATGTGTAGCTATTCATAATTGTTATGTCACACAATTGGAAATTGGCAAAAGAAAAACATAACAATGATTAGACTGTTGGTATCTATCGGAAACTGTAAATGATGTTGTAAACGATTGAATGGTCAGAATGATTGATCGAAGATGAAGAAAATGCACACAGTGAAGAAACGACATGGTTGGTATGTACTTGTAATTCTTTTTTTCCATTTTCTTTGGACCAAGCAATTTGTGATAATCGAGAACCAGATCGATGTCACTGGCAATAAGAGTGGAAATAAAAGAAATAAACAAAAACAGTAAACGGTTTTTCTGCCTGACTGATAATTCTGATCTTCTGCGTTGGATCAACGTAAAAAAAATGTTCAATAGCTTCAAAGGAGAAATGATTGTATTGGAATGACGAAGCGTGCGAGTCAACGTGCGGTCTCAAACACTTTTGTCAATCCAGATCTGGTGTATATATGTATATATATAGAAATATATATGAGAGTGTTCGGAAAAACATAAAACGCGTTGATCGATGAAGAAGAATAAAAAAAAGAAAATAAAAAGAAAATTGTTTTTCACATTCACTTTGTACGATGTACTTTAGTTCATGATATACTTCTGGGTGAGCATCGTCAGCTCACGTAATGCTTGACTTGTCAAGATTCCGCGCGCTTTTCTTTATTTCTCATCAATTTTTTTGTACTTCCACTGGCTGATTCGTCAAGTGTCACTTGAGATAATACGCCAAGCGGAACATTTAAGTGATCGGTGAGAACGAAAATTGTGAGAGGGAGACTCACTTCACTTGAGTGCGGATAAATTTCTGCGAGAGTAGACGCAAAACTGGTCGCCAAACTGGTATTATACATGTATATGTATTTGTAACTCCCTTGACAGATGATGAAACAGGGAACATTCGTCATTATTATATCGTGCTACTGTCCGTTGGTATACTACGTTGATGATGTGTTGCTATTCTCCAAGGAAGGTTTCACAGGAAGTGGGTCGGGGCGGATCAAGAGCCCCATGCCGCCCTTTTTCATTTCACAACTGACCATTCAGGTGTAATGGTCAGTTAAAGAAATGTATCAACTGAATGCTCTTGGTGCGTGCGTGATGCGAGCGTGTGCTCCTATACCGGATGGATCTGTATTTGATTCATGTTACGGAGACGACCCGCTGAGTGTGTTGGATAATAGATATGAAGAATCGTCTCAATATGATAGTCTACAAAAAAATAAAATATAAGAATAAAAATATAGCAAAAAATTGTAGGAAGAATGAAAATGATTTTATTGTCATTTATTGTAAAGTTTTATATTGCATTACAGATTAAATTGATCGAGTTGGTTTGGACATTTACGACACATTCAGAATTGTATATATATACAGAAGATGTGAATTATTGGATGAGCATAGATACATTGAAAAATTCAAGTGTAGAACGAAATCACTTTGTGTGAGTATTTATTCACGTGATCATTGAATAACAAAGGGAGAAATCCTTAAATCCTGAATCAAGATGTAGCAAAAGACTCAAAGAGAGGCAGAGTCATATGAAGTGAGTAAACAAACGGAAGGGTCTCATGGGATAAAGGACACACGAGGACACACACAGTGATGCAATCTGGCAAAAGTCAAACATTGGATAAATAAACAGACAAGTTGCGTTTCTCGTATTGTATTTTTACGACTTTACAGTTGAATGCAGTCAAGGTGGTCTCAAATGTAAAATTATTTATTTGTATAATTTATTCATTCTATTAAATATATTCGTATAGAAAATATTGAACTTGCATTTATTTGTTGTTATTTATTCCACCGAGATAAATACAAATATTTCAAATTGAGTTTACAGTAACTGCGGTAAATACATTTACAATAAACACACACAAACATTTCCATTCCACATTTATTTCACCCGAATAAATTCCAACAATACATGAATGCCAATGACAGTATAATGTGGACCCATCATACCAAAAAAGAAAAAAAAACACAGGAACACTTGAATTGCGTAAACATCCAACTAAATTGCAACCTCTCGATTTCCTGCTTACGTCGGCTCGCGTCACACCCGCATTCATTCTGAATTCTCTAGCGCACGATTTTTTGTCCTGCCTATGTATATATATATATTCAAGTGCATCCCTCGCATTCCATTTCAAGAGCACTTGAAAAACGCTGTGTGAAGAAATTTTTTCCCGAATTTTTTCATGCGAACAAACTCGTTGAACGCGGAATGGTTCATCTATATTACGGCATTACGGATATCGAATGTCCTTTTCGGCCTTGCTACGGCTATATAACTCCTGGATATATCTTTCGCACCCATATAATACTTGGAAAACGAGAGTAGAGTATTCAGTAGAGAGAAAAAAGAAAGGAAAAAAAATGAACCAAGTTCTACATACAATGCCAAAGTGCAGGCTGCAGTTCCGCCTACTTCCGGCCTGTCAATGCATTCACTACTCACCATATAACCATCCTCAGCAGTTAAGCCGCGTCAAACACACACAATCGTACATACACACATAAAAACTATTCTATTACAGCCATACATTTTTATTTAAGAAAAACACATTTCCAACGTCTTCATGTTAAAATTCTCAGACTTGCAGAAAGAATGAAACTAAAAAAAAATATGGTTTTACATTACTTTTTACAAATACAAAACTTATTTTCTAAAATTGTCAATAGTCGTATTACATACATCTATAATTATTACAGTTGTAAATATTGTGACAGTATAGTGGTGTAGCTTTGTTGTACTGTCAAAAGAATATTAGGAAAAAAATCCTTCAAACATCAGTCCACATTGAAATAGTTAATATGAGTCTAGTGGAATAGACTTAGAGAGATCCAGATTATCTCAACAAAATTCATTTCGAACTCGTTTTCTTTCACAGTAGTATTATATTTATCGTGAATGGGTTTCGTGTCGCCCTGCTGAGCACCCGGGCATCATTGCCCACCAAGAAGATTCGTAGAAAAGGTTTTTGCCCAGATGATGATGATGATTCGCGCATACAAATCGGTCTGAACATTTTATTGTCCATTGGATTAGACAATGAGAATAGGAAAGAAAGAAATAAAATAAAGAATAATATACATACTTCTGTAAGAACTGGACCCTCATGTATTTATCAACATATATATTCATTTAACGAACCTACCATTTGGCATTCGTCATCCGGTTCTCGGATATTCATCACAGATTGCAGGATGAGTGAGCATCATCAAGTTTAAAACTATTATTACAGAGAATGAAACAACTTTTAAATGTCAATTATTTGTTTTGTATATATTGCAACGGTGGTGTATTCAACTGAAGACTGAATGGTTTTTCTTCGTATTCTCATTCATATATTTATGTCTCCTGTGTTCACGCCGAACTTTCCCACCTCTGGTGTAGAACATTTGAGAATTTTGTGTGAAGAATTATCAGCAGTCATCATTTACCAATTAGCTCATTTCTGACAGTTAACGTCTGTAGCCCTCTTATTAACTCAATGCCGCAACCGACACTGAAGTTACTGATCTACACAAATAGTGAAAACACCACATGTTCATCTATACTCTCTAACATTTAGGATCCATCAAAGTTTTTGGTAATTGGTGTTTCTACCAGCACCGTAACAAATTTACCGAAAATTTTTGCACGGAAACTCTCAGCTACTTCGTATTGAATTCAAACGATACATATAACGGTATATGGTGTATGTAATGGGCTGGAGCATTTTTGCTGCAAAAAGAATCAAGACAACGATGACTTGGCTGATAGTTATTGAACGCCGTATGTCATTCTGACGGACCCGCCTATGAATATCCTCGTCACGCCATTTTTCTGACAGCAATTATCACAATTGAGGTTTAATTATAATTCACAAAGATGAATTTGAGTTTTTAACGAGTCAGGAGAATGAAGGAGAACAGGTAGACAGATATAACCAAAATTATTCTTGCAATTACAGGAAAAATAATTATTGTGAATATTTGTAAAGAAAATAAATAAGACATTCATTATGTGGCTAGAGAATACCTACCGTCCAGTTTCTAGTTTCGTGCCTCCATTAATTTCCGACGAATAAATAAACAAAAAAAAAAATCACATGAAAAATTAAGTGTTCAATCGAACGGCAGGTGAAGTTCGCCGAGAGTGACAACACGCAATTAGACTCGACACCATTATCCAGGCTTGGTGGGTCAAATATTGTTTCATCTGACTTTGTGATTTTTTTTTCCGACACTCAAACAGTTGTAGCATATAATGAACGGGAATATCGCATTGGTTCCGTCCTCTAACCGAACTTTGGAGTGTTATTATCTCACGAGAGCCGGAAGTCATAGAAGCTGAAAGTGACAAGAGCGAAAGAGGTGAAGGAAGAGGTCACTTACCATCAGCAAAATACGTTTCACTCCTTTCAACCGAAACGAATTGAAGATACCGGTCTTCCAGCCGTCAGAAATTGGAAGGACACCAAATCAACGTGCAACTAAAAAACTTAATGGAAGTATTATCGCAGTTGGTGGTATTGCCATCATTTTGAATCGATCTCTTCTTCCTCTCGTCTCCTTCTCTCACTTCTCCATCTCCATTTCTTCCATCTTTTATTCTTCAGTTATAAATTTTTTTATTTATTCTCTTTCTTTTTCTCCACTGTTTTATTCCTTTCATCTTCATCTTCTCCTTGCCTTCATCCACCAAAGTGCTGCAATTATTATTGTTAGGTGGAAAGGGCACACAGCATATGTATATATATATATATATATACTAACAGGAAGCGAATTCGCCAGCATCAGTGCAAAACTGGACGCTGCGAATCATTTTTGATTGTGTACCGCTCGCGCCGCGCGCACACCTTCATCAAGACATTTCAACACAATAGCTATATTCTCTCCTTTTATAGACACAAATTCATTTCCTGTCTATAGATGAATCGTTTTCACTTCTTCCCTTTTTTTCCTACTCTGTTCGTCCACTTCACCACATTTTTCTCAGAAATACCACTGCAAAAAAATTACACAAGAAATTGTAGACGAAATAAAAGCAAGAACAAACGTGTTAATAACTAGTTTATTACTTTGGAAGAATAAAATTATCCAATATATATTAAATAAAGAGGTTTTCTAATTGCTCGCTAGTATAAACTAAATAAACTATTCATTTTATTTAATATAATATTCCATTTTTCTTTCTAACATAATTTCGAATCAATTTTCACTGATGCATAATACAACACAATTATTTATTGATCAGCAGAGTTATTATATATCAACTCATTCATTTCTCATCCCTGCACAGGATGTTTATCTTCGAATACGTGAAACTTGAAACAGGGCTTATACCGAAACTTTACAAATTTCACCATCTGTTTGAACATAAACTCAAAGTTCGCAATGACACGGTGTATTGTCGCGTGTACACATCATCAACATTCACAGGAAATCCAATAAACATCAGAAACGAGAAACGAAAGTTTGCCTATGAATATCGATGAAATTCCATTCGTGTCAACTCCATTCCCTCTTTCCCTCTTTACTCCCATTTTCTCTGTTTCTCTTCATGAAGTTTAATTGAAATCGCTTAACAAACAACATTCTCATCTTCTGCATATCAATGAATCCAACCATTGCATCAACTATGACTGATTGCAAGAGTTGAATGCATCTGCTGTGACTCCACTGTGTGTTTATGATGATTGTCAACATGAAAGGTAAATAGAAACAATGAAAAATAAATACAAACTGAGCTTCAGTGTCGCATTCCATTGAATTGTCAAACATAATGACTGCAAGAAGATAGGGAACATCATGCAGCTGTTACCAATGAAGGTCCACAATATACTTTAAGAGCAATCAAAAGACTCTTTTCTTTTTGCACACCAACCAAAGTCCCATTTGTGAGCTGGTACAATGACACAAGTATGAATAAATACACATATATATACTCACATAAATCGATATAGCTGAACGAAGCTGACGAATTTAAAAGGTTATTTAACTTTTTAACGAACGCGTTGACATTTTTTGGGGATGAAATGCGTCGTGATGCAGAGAACTCGATAATGTCGCTACTGAAGTCATTCAACGTTCCGAATCAGGTTACAACTTTTTGCCCCATGTGGTTTCCTATTGGAAACGAGATGGCCGAATGGCAATCGCAATGGAAAATAAAAAAAAAAAAGCGTTGTACCACCGAACAATGTGCAAATGGGTTGGTCAACATTCAAATCGATCGATACATAAAAATACTGTGAAAGGGAGTAAAGGATGCGATGGATATTGGTATTTTCTTTGTGTCCACGAGAGGTGAACCGATATTTTAGTTTGGAAAAGAAATATTTATTATTAGAAATTGAATTAAATTCTCTCTTTCTTATCAAATTAATTCTTGAAAATGTCTCCTTATGTCTATCTAAAAATAAGAATACTGATTGATAATGACATGGTATTCAATATTAATTATTGTAAGGCACTATTTATATATTGTCAATGATTAATTGTTCATACAGCGGTATTGATTCAGCCAACCGAGCACACCACAGTTTATGATACAGATATATACATATTGGTTTATCGATTAGTGGAGAGTAAACACACATGCACAATTTGATTAACTTAATGCAATACCGTTTCACAGTGTATCGGTTGTGATACATAGCCCATTTCAATGGACGAGATGTATAGTTAATGGAAACTTCCTAAATATCAATACCAGTTGATTGAATTCAATGGGGACATGATCAAACGCTATGACTAATTACAATTTATCGATTACTTTCTTTTTCATTCTCATGTTCATTTCTTAATAGAGTTGTACGAAACTGTAAAATATTCCTCGCATGCAACGTATAAAGCCAACGCCCAAATATTTTTTTTTTTTCGTTTCACTTCACCGTTTCCTTCAATTTTACATTTAGCTCCCATAACTATCTCATATTTTCGCAAAATAATTCAAATGATCGACGGCTGTATTAATTCTAATTACTCAGTTGCGTCTTGTCATGACAGGTTGTCAGGTGTCGCCGATTGCACGCGCGTACTCGAACCGCTGCTCGCACGTGATGGCGGGGATAACTTTCACGCGCGCACGCGCTTTGAATCTCGTTACGCGTGCCTTCGCGCGCTCTTATTCGCAAACGTGAACACCTGCATACACACCAATAATAAATACATACATAAATATACCTATACCATACATACTTGTTTTCCACACGGTCTTGCAACTCTCAATCTTTATCTCTCTTTTGCTTTGCTGCTGCGATTTAATGCACTTCACTTGATGTATCACCACTATATAAGCATACTCATTCATATATACATTGTGACGCACACGTGCGAATATATATCTCTGTGAGCATATGACATGTAGAATAAATTCAACATCCACACGAAACAACGTGCATTACGAAACTCTTCATCGTCCAAACATGTCTCCCTCATTCTTCAATGATTTTATACAGACACAACTACATTTATTCTTATGCTCTGTCGTTGAAACATTCACATAGGAGAGTGAACAAAAAGAAATCAAGATAGAGATGAGAAAAATAAACATTTAAAAATTCTGTTGAGAGATAATGCCTGAAGCAAAATGTCCTCACAGCATTATTCATCTCTTGAAATTTCATATACCTAATACATGTATACATATATATATAATAATACGCTCACGCGCAAATGCCACGGTTGAAAGTGTGTTTATTCGCCTTGGGTGCAGTCGCAAGAGTTGACTCGTACTTTGCAAATAATACAGTGCAACCATATATATATATATATGGATCCAAGCAAATATGTATCAACGAAATGTGTTTGTTGCCATTCTCTGTTTTATCCACCCTTTTCCACTTGGTATACTTATATATAGTTTACTCTCTCGTCGCCACGCAATGTCTCCCCAAAGGACTGATCTCTCTTATGAAACGATGCCGCAAGGGTATATAAAAAAAATTAACAACAAGGAAGAGAAGAGAAGGAGATAAGTCGAGGGGGGGCCGTGTGCAAAAGCACCAAGAGTTGGGCAGGTGCATTTTGTTGCACTCTGCGCACCAAGGGATCGGTGTGTTCTCTTCGCGCGCACACGCGCATTTATGCGAACACGTGTTTCATTGCTCCAGTCTTGGGGGCATGTATATATATATATATATATTTTAGAGTTGACTTCAGTCCCTTGGCCGCCTCGTCAATCAACCGTGGACTCCTCCAGTCGTATAACCGACGCGCAATGCGTCTACGCCCCACTCGATAGACTGTATGTATATATAGCGAAGCCGAGAAAGGGCATTAGGCCCCCAGGGTCGCATCCCTCCCTCAAGCAGGTGCCCTGCCATATATTTATGCATATCATTTTTTCATATATGACATAAGAAAATATTCGAGTATTTTGATATTTTCTTTTTATATTCCGTAGTTTTATCGGAGTTTTTATATTCATTTATTTGAATTTGTTATTAATTGCGTGTCAGTACAGATTCATTGATGATGAATAAATATACACCAGCTTATAATAGACTATGGAATTTATTTGATACAAACACAAATGAACACTTCTCTCAACGTAGTCATTAATAAATAAAGTGATTAACATCCTGATAGAATCTGATGATTAAAGTCAGAGTGTGCGAAATATAAGGAGAAAACATCGTGATGAAGAAAAATATAAATATGATATTGGATGAGTGACGACCGATGACGGATGAGGGTACACCATACGATTCATGGTCGTCCAAACACACATACACATATATATCTAATATATATATATATCCCTGAATGCCGCTGGCGTTTTGACCAGTGATCTCTCGTACAATCTCTCTCCACCCTACATATCTCTTGCTCAAACTATCTCTTCTGTCTATAATATGGATGATCGTGCGCAAGTTTGTACGTTGATTAAAGCATTTTTCAACTTTACCGCGGTGTGTGATGAAGTGGGGAGTGAAAAAGAGGCTGTATAATAATATCAAATTCAACCGCGTGTACGCGCATGATAATAAAACAACCCTGATGAAATTGGGATCTCGCACCATTGTCAAGAGTGATCGATGACAGTAAGAGAATGATACCAAAGTGTCTCACTCCCTGTCAGTTATAACTCATACAACTCATAACTTATATATGAATTAGTGTGGGTGTCGGGTTGTGTGAAATATACATACACACAAACAGATTTATATCCTTGAAGGAATATAATTGCATCTCCACGCGAATATTATCCAGGATAAATTTCTTATGTATGATTCCTGCTGTGAGATCTCTCTCGCGCGCGCATACAATCTACTCTCGTGCCAAGAGGAATTTCATACGAAGCTCCCGCGCGATCTTCATATATATAGAATATATGGTGGGAGATTGTCAGGGTCATTATGTTGAGAGCGCGCACATAAGAGTGAAGAAGAGGAAGAAAAGGGCCAGAGTGCGCGACGTGCAATATTATATAGGAGGCGAATGAACGCGAGGTAAGAATATATACAGGAAAAAAAAGTGAAAGAGTTCCGAGAGTGAGTTGGATATATATTGTGTGTATGAAAGAAAAACGAAGAGAGCAAAAGAAACGGAGACGCGATGCGTGATCCATGGTGGGAGAAAAATAATGCTCGTGCGTGAAGCACTGCGCAAGAACCCATCACGTATATCTTCGGTGTGCGCATTAAGAGGTCACGCTCCGGCAGGTGGCGTGCGCGTGATTCACATCATTCTCTCTTTCCTTTCCTACCTGTGCACATATATATATATATATACCATAGAATAGATATCTGTATATCATTACTGTATCGGCATGCAATAATGATTGTCACCTGACAGATTTTATCAATTTTCGTCGCTATATTTTTCATTTTATTTGTTCACTTTATTCACGTCTTACTTTGTGTTCGATTATGCCCTTCAATAGATAAAAATATTTTATTTTTCATTTTATTCTCAACATATTGTGTATGTGTGCAATGTTCACTCGTAAATACTGTTCAATTCCCTTTTTTTTTCTTGTGTGAATGTGGCTGCGTATTACTCTGACAGTGTCGGCAACGTTGTCGCTAAATAAGGCGGACGCATTTAAAACAGCTGCCGTCTTAACAGTAGTTTGTAAATGAATGTATGGAGAATGCGCGGGAGTGTAATCAGACTTAATCTCATTGTCGAGCTTTTCTCTCTCTTTTACCGCCGTACCTTTGCCCCCTCTTTTCTTCCCCCGCGTTATTATATACTGGTGCCTCGCACGACTGAGCATACATCACGCCTGTCCTGAAAGAGAATGCCACGATGGCTTTTATATGTGGTTCATTGTTCCACCTGGATAGCTAACGGCTTCTTATTCTTCATCATCACCATCATCATCATCATCATCATCATCATCATTTTCTCTTCTCCATTCTACCTTTTCATACGTCATCTTCATCGCTTCTCTTCAACAACGACAACACACAATTTACATTAATTTCAATGACATCAATTGTTTAATTTCTCTATGACAATATTAATTTAAAATATCCACAAGTAATCTTTACAATTTTTATTTGTTCTAATACTTCCTACATTTTTATAATACAACTGACAATTTCAACTATAAAATATCTTCATCAACTCACTGGAAGAATATAATTGCAATGTGTCATCAATGATATATAATTTCATTAACGACAAATATTTATTTTTCATCTTTTTATCTTTAAGAACATCATATCCAACAATTTGTCTTAACTGACTACATATATGCAATAAACATAAATGGATATGTAGTGTAGATACATAAATATATATATATATAGATGAGAAGTACCATATTATTTTCTGCTCACAACTGGTAGACGAAGCGCAATACTTCAAGGCTACACCACAATCACTACATATATATCCAACACCAAGTGGCGCTGATGATGCCCACCGCACCCCTCTCTCACTCTAGTTCAACACGACACGGTTGCAATTGCTATGGGTACCCTTGGCATCAGGATCTCAACGCGAGAGTTCTTCGCGTGTCTTATACATACACATTCTTCTTACATATATATAAAGCGTTGTGCGCGCCTTTCTCTCTGCCCCCGCTTACCTTTCATTGCTGCTGCTGCTGCTGCTGCTGCTGCTGTTGTTACTGTTGCTGCTGATGCTGCTTCTGCTGCACTCTTCTCAGAACAATCACGACCAAGGCTTGTGCGAGAGCATGCTCCAAGTCTTTATACTTTAGCTGTGGCACGAGCACTACGTTAACCACACCAATCCCGTTTCTACACGTCTATATACAGAGAAAAGCAGCTGCATATTGTGACATTAAACGCATTAACAAATAATATATTCACAAAACGTTTGTTAAATAAATTATATATACTGTCTTTGTCGTTTATTATTGCACTCCTCTTTATTTTTTTCTCACACATCGTCAGACTATTTTTTATTTTATAATACTCTCTTATATAATGTGGCAAGTGGATGGATATTATCAAGGACCACCAGGAATGAAAGTGAGTGTGGTTCGTCTTCGTCTCGGTTTGTTCCACGCTGTATATTATCATCATCTTGTATATATATATATACTTGCATCAGCACTGTATATCGCGATGGTGTTCTATCTGCGTTGGCTTTTTTACCTTCTCCAATGCGGATATACATCTTGAAAGGATACGTGTGTGTATATATATATTTGCTGTTGCATCCGACATATATACAACAGCGTAAAATGTCTAATGCGTTTGGAGACAGCGTGGCTATATCTCGAAGTGCCATCTGCAATCCCATCTGACACCTTGGGTGGCATATTTCGTTTAGTGAAGATATCAACGCTTGATCTACACACTAACACACAGACATTTGAACGCCCATTCTTATGTATTGTCTTTCTGTCACATCTCCATATTCAATCCTTTGAAAAATTCATGAACGATTTATAAGTTTCGCTTTCATCGATGCATATTTAATTAATTGATTAATTAATATATTTATATTTTTATTCGGTGGATGTTCTAACTGTCTATTGATTATATATTGTGGTAGAAAATAATAAATTAAAGAAGATAGTTCTCGGGAAAAAAATAATTGGATGATATTCATTCAGATGAGTTTGCTTAGATTAATTTTGTATTTTTTTTCTCATTATCATTTTCTTGAATAATGAAGATTGATGGTTGCAGTATAGTGGCAAGTTTTATCAATCGTTCATAAGCAACCGGATTTTACCAGTGAAAAAAAAAGGAGAGAAATGAATTAAATAAATGAATAAATAACCCATACGATTAGAATGACCGTGAGGTATAAATATGGGTCCGACGAACTCTACCGAATTATCCTTGGCTATTTCTCCAAGGATTCGCAATTTTTAAACACCACTAACACCAACGAATCGCTAATCCCCTACGACAGCTACTATTTTTCATTCACTTCTCTTCGTCCCAATCGCAGAAACATTATACAAAATTTATATATATTTATATTAAATGTAGAAATATACACAGTAGGCACCATTTCATTATTCATCAGATGACTTTTACTTTTTTTTCTATATATATTCACTCTCACAGTCCCATTCATCTGATATTTAAATGTATATATATATATATATATATATTGCATGTATTCTCAGACAAACGACCGATATTTTAGGTCTTTGTAATCCGCAATATTTGGCAGGGTTAACGCGAAACACGGTGAGTCATGGCAGGTGCTGGAACGTCGCGCATTACGAAAAGAATTGAATAAAGTAAAAGGAGTGACCATTGGACAAGGCCTGATTTTCTTTTGCCATGTAGGTATAAAAAATGGAGGTAAAATAAGAAGAATGAGAATAAAAAACGACACATTAAAAGAATGAATAATAAAAATAACGAAGAAAAAAATTACTGTCACCCTCATTCATTGAAACTTCTCAGCGTTGTTACATATATGTATAGACATACATAATTGTGGATGCTTTTTTTTTCCAACATGTCCTCAGGCTCGAAGAGAAAACAGTACCAGTCATCGTACGCACAGGCCTCATGTACCCACATTTACCGTTTATTAGTTACTCATGTAAAAATAAATGTTCGAGTAACGTAAAAGTGGGTCGATGCACACAAATTTGCCCTGAAGTAAACACCATATGGTTACTACGTAAACGACACCTGTGATATTGAAATAAAAGGGAGTGGAAAAAAATCAGATGGAAAGAAAAAACGAGAAACTATAACGATAACAGTAAGAAAAAAATTAATAACAAATTTTTTCGTCTGATTTTCAAGTACATAAAAATTCAGAAGCACACAAAGTATCAAATATCCTTCTCATTTTTCACAATACCGTTTCATACGGTGTATCGTGAATTTTTTTTTTGCATATACCCTATCAGAAATTGATATGAATGACCCAGAAATCGTTCAAAAACCTTTCCGGGTACTTTATATCAATAATTTCACCATTATTTGCCTGACGATATACCCAAGCATTGATGGATAATTGATTCTTCACTTTTCATCATTTTTTTTCTTTATTTGCAATGGAAACAAGAAGGTGGCATGATGGCATTGATGCGCTATGTTGAATGGCATCTTGCTAGCATAACTCTTCGTTGCCGTACTTTATTCTTAGACCAAGGATGGAACAGGTGGTCATACCTGATGCTACATGTACTAAGCAAGTACAATGTATGTACATTTACTTCACCTTACTCATAGTTTTTTTCTATTCACAATTTTTTTTACTCTTCGTATTTTTCTTATACATTGAATATATAATGGTCCAAGAAAAGGGACAGCTGCATGAAATGTGAGTCAAGATAAAAGAATAATATTTTTTCTTCTCAATATTCAAATGAAACAATTCGAAATACATTGTCAGACAAGCAGTCAATCACGTAAAGTCAAGTTCATTAGAGTGTCTTGAGAATATATTTGGTGCATTTATGTTTGCAGAAATGAAAACTTGTGCTGAACCTCAGCACCAAATTGAAGAATACGTGGCAGGTGGTACACAGCGTGAAACTGGTGTTGCAAACGTGAAAACATTTTCTTTCTCATATTCAGCGTTTACATTGCACTGCCAATAACATCGAGACGCGATTGTACTGATTTCCCTTGGTGAGACATGACTGCCAATCACCATGGGGTCTAATGCTATACAAAAATAAGTGAGACATGAATAGTATATTTGGTTTCATAGTCATTGTATCGCTAAATCAGTCAAGAAAGACATCACACGTTGTTATTATTTTGGTACAAAACGATATTCTTCTCCTTATACAAAACATTTACAATGTACGCACACATTTATTCATGTAAAGTAAACAATTAGATTCACACAGATGTCCAGAAGTTGCTCCAAACATTCCACAGAAGAGCTTTATTACAAAAAAAAAATAATTCATTGTAGTTATTGTGTGACAGACATGTTCCAATGTGTAACGCGACGACTCTGACACCAATACCCAATTATTTCTGTGTATATGTAAAAGCTTTTGTGTTCAATAAATACGTGTGACTCCTAACTACGACCAAAGCACCATAGCACTGGCGCAGTGCCAAATTGTTGTTTCATGTAGGAAAAAATGAAGCATAATAGTCAATTTTGTTAGGTAGAGTTAACCGACATTTCTATACGAATCACTTCACATTTCAGAGCATTCCAATACAAATAAATTGGCCAACAATTAACTGCACGGAGTGATATTCACCAAAACTCAACTTTTATTCATTCAATATTTGGAATAAATAACTGTTGTGGAGTTTTAAATACGAACAAAAGTTCTTCATGGTATTTTATAACCAATAAAAACAATCTGTTCCTCACAATTTGTCGTGGTGAGTTGTCACGTTTCAGATGAAGCGTCCTAAAATAACTAAGAAACCACCGGCGTCGTTGATAACTACCACTATGGAGAAATAAGCAAAAGTTACAACTGTATAGTAGACTAAAGTCGACTCAGTTTGGAACATCAAAAGCAGTCACGCTTTTCAACTAAAGTGCACATCGCTGCTTGACAAACTCACTCTCAATCTTTGGGCGTGAGGTCTTTTAGGGTCACACGTAGAGATATCCCCATAGATATTCTTCCGCAATGGTAGTAATGGCGGTGTTGGTGGTTATGGCATTCGCCTGCTGTTAAAACCACAGCTCGTAACATCCTATGGACAATGACCACACGGAAGAACCGATGTGCAGCGTCACGCGCGCGCCATTCTGTCGCCGCTTTTGCACACTTACATATGTATATATATATGTACATATATACCCAATAGCGCCACGTGGGGCCCATGACATTGTGTGCTAACGTGGGATATTGGTCCCTGGTCATGATAGTATTCCCCGAAAAACAGAAGAGAAAAAAACACCGGTCCGACGTATAAGAACATCCAATTTTATTGTCTCTTCCCTTCAATGTCCATTTTTTTTCTGTGAAAATAATTCCAACTACGAGTCCATAGATAATATATTCCCTCTCATTTTACATGAATAATAGTTCCCTTTTTTATGCATTGGAAAAGAAAAAATACATATCTACATATAATGGTGTACTAAAAATGTTAAAATTGTTTGTGAAGCACTTTGAGGCTCAAGGAATATTGAATATTCAAAGCGTTCTTTAATGATCTTAACGTCTCTGTATTCACTTGGATACGTTCGTATGTGAATATTTTTTTTCAAAAGCTACACCACTGAGATGAGATTTAGGAAAGAATAATATATATGTATATATATAAAGAAGGTTAAAGGACCATGGCGATATAACGATGTGACGACTGAGTGGGTGGACACACGAGCAGCATATTCTCATGGTTGCGCTCGCGTCATTGAGGAGACACATCACGATGAAGGTGCACAGCGTGACTGCGTATTATTTTGGTTGCAGCGTTCATCGTGTGCATACACGCACATGAATATCCATACATATATATATGTCTACATAATAAATACATGGCTGTCACATGACGCGACCACGATGGGGCATCATCAGACACCATTCACAATCGCACCTCTGAGATGCCATGAAGTAGCAATTATTTCGTCTTATTCATTCATATAAATTAATAATAATTTTCCCAATTAATGACAAAACTTAAAGGAATTTATGTATATATATATATGTTTATTATATATTGATAATAATAAATAAAACAGAAAAATTGCGTATTCAACGAATTTTTTTGTATAAGCATCAAAAATTTACACAGACTTTCCATTCATATATAAATCCAAATACCTATATACAAGACTCATTATTATCCGATGATGAAGAAGCATATCAAGTAATGTATACATTTCTATATAAGGTTGGCATTCGTCTCTCACCCTAGGAGAGAAACAAAGCAACTCTTTCAGCTTCCCCAAGTAAAATGAAAAGTCATTCACACGCAGTATGTGGGAAAGAGTAGACAAGCCTCATCGTTGTGGTGGATTAGGTCGGGTTAGGGTTCACCAAGGGACCTCACCGCTCCACAACAACGGCATCCATTTATATATCTCTATATATATAAACGTGATGTGAGGAAAAAAAAATAAAATGAAGAGAAAAAAACACGACATGCTACGTCTCATAAATGAACTTGGAAGATATAATATTTCCACTTGATGCACCAAATCCAATTGCTAAAACCATTCCAATTAGGATATATAGCATGCACAGAGATACTGATCGACATAAATAATTGGAAGCCTAATGGCATTTGATATATATATGTATATATATATAAATCGACGCGATCAAACTCATTCATTCGCTCTATTTCTTCAATACTCTATTCTCCTTTAATTTGCCTCGCCATTCATTCTATTCGTTGAGATACAAAAGAAATTGGATCCAATCTTTTCTACCGCATCAATTACAAAAAACACTGCTCAAGTATCTCAAGGTCAAATCATACCCAAAATATATATATGTACAAGAAAAGAAGAAAGATAGCCATGACCATTTTTTTCTTACCTCTATTTCTAAAATGAACGCGCTATCATCATATCTACTGCTTCATGCGCCCAGTATATTTTTCATTTTCTTGTTCGTGTTTGCTGCACCTGTGTATAATGTCTCCAACACGCCCACGATTATAAAACGATCCATTACAAGAATGTATATGTGGGGAAAGAAAAAGACAGATAAAATGAGTTGGAGGCAAAACATGAGAGGGGAAAGAAGAAATGGTGAATAGACAGAATGGATCCTTGAAGACGAAAGCGGCATCAGAATTGGAAAAAAAGTGTTCACAATGACCAGACGTACACCAACACATTTTGAGTTTAGATATGGCGAGTTTGTGAGTGTATATTGTCGTATCTGTGATAATGTGTGCGTATACGAAGAGACCACCGTAGCTGACACTGCACTATGTACAGGATGGAACTAAAGAAGTGTGTAACGAATTGATCCTGCGCCATATTGGAAAGAGATTTTGATTCATCGTTAAATCCAGTAATTCATGACGTACCATTATGACATATAATATTCTTATTGAATATATATTGATATACAATGTAGATGAGTGAATGAAGCGTTCTTTGAAACAGGAAATATAACTTATTTTATTTGTTTTCCTTATTTTCTTTTTCTTAAGTCTGTTTTTTTCTTACATTTTACGATGCAACAGTTTATTGCGTGAACACGAGAGCAAATATATGGCAGTAATTATGGAGCACCGTTCACTCAAAGAAAATATATTCTCTTTGAATGTTTGTAAATTTGATTAAGTTGCTCACGGCAAGAGATGGGTCAAACATTGAAATGGGAAATTTTCATAATGTATACATTTCTCGACAAAATAATTATTCAGGATGTAACGGTCAATTTGTGTGCCTGGTGTACAACTTCATTGCTCAATCGTGAGAGTTTTCGAAATATATATTTATATGTCAGGTGATGTGGATCAGTTAATTGTTAAATACTGTCCGGTTGAATTTTATCATTGACGAGTACGACGCAAGTCTTTCCATACTTGATTTTATGTTTATATTAGGATGAATATAAATGTGGATATACTGTTTTTTGTTGGTGTATAGTGGAAAAAAAAATTTATTGGAAATTATTGAGTGGTCCGAGCGATATATAAATGACGCGCGTGTTATGTGGCGCCATGCGCAATGGACTGCACTCTCTCACGTTCCATCGAGATTCACTTAGGCGTGGACACGAGACGATTCGTTATTGAAATGAACTGGTGTATAATCGACATCTCTTTCTCCTTATTTCTCTTTTTCTTAGTCCCCTGTTGCATTCTCTTAGTTTTTTCTTGAAGCCTTAAACGGTTCGGGCAGCAGGCGCGAAATCTGCCGTTTGTGGGACGACCGCATATTTCTCCGCCTTACGTGCCCGCGCGAAGCTGGGCAAGGTGCATACACCGTATTTGGCAAGATGCTTCGATAAATCTGCGTGTGAAAATACTTTACGAGAGTCGAGCGTATATGGTAACTCTTTGTTTTACCGCGCGCATTATGTACACTCTATCGTGGCACCATTATTTATTTTTATTTGTAATTTATTTTTGTATTGTTCCAATTGTCAGCATTGTCAAATTGTAATTGAAGTTTTGTCGATATAAATTTACAAACTGGGTTAAATATAATTTTTTAATTAAATATCTGCGTGAAAACACTGCGATTTATTCAATTAATCCACTGCAAATAATTTTTTTTTTCATCATCATCTCTGTCAATTCATTTCACAACTTGAATATTATATATCTGCATATCGATTTTCCACTTTTCGTTTGAGCGTCATAAATTCCGACTATAGCTAGCGTTAAATTGCCTTCATATTTATGGCCTTTAGAAAGTTTCCTAATCCTATTTATATTCGCATCGAATGAATGTATAAGTAAATTCAAAATATTGAATGAACGTATTGATATTTGATATAAATACTTTCTACGAAAGTACGTACAAGATATATGTTAGTGATTCTTATTAGTTTATTTTGATTGTAAAAGCGAATAATAAAACTAATTCAATTAAGAAAATGTCTAGTATATTCCTCAATTCAATTTTGTGATTTCGTCCAATTAACTTTGAAAATTGGCCGGGCAGTGCATCGCTTCTGGTCTGGCTGAACGACCAACCCCACTGGAATATATACATACAAACATACAAATAAATTATCAAACACATATGTTCATACATATACAGGTATATATGTATATTTCACCGGCTCGTCAACATGACATGGTTTTTATTTAACTCCAACAACCTCCTGAGCGCCTTGCAACAAATTAAATTTTTTTCACTGCACTCGAATTGCCTGAAAAATTTTCGAATCGCGCCCAAAAGTATTTCGAAACTTGGGCGCATGGGAATGTCTTCGTTTTAAACCATCAGACCGGTCCATCACCTGGAATTTTTGTGGTGAGCAAAACCACACTATATAGACTTTTTAAGAGGTAACAATCAACGTGAGAATGAAGAAAGAATACTTTTCAGCGCACCCATAGTTGCAGGTAAACGCAGACTCTTTTCGGTCTTCGTCATCGTCGTCGTCGTCGTCAACACAATATATATATATATATATATATATATATACATGGTCATTAAAACGACCCAGGCAAAATCCGCAAGACTACGCGCGCGCGCGTGGTATAGCTCAACACGAACGTTATTGAAATTCGTGGCGTTAAAAAAAGCCCAGGAGATCGGTGTTAATGGGTATAACACTCTGAACTGATTATAGAGCGGCTGAAAAGATGTCTGGCAGTGTGTAAAAATGCCAAAGCAGCAAAAGAGAAAAGTGAATTCACAAGACCACCTATAGCCATATACTTTTCTTAACATAGAATTAAACATTTTTACATTGTCCAAGTATTTATACAGTTCAACGCCTCCAACGAAATCCATTATCATACAAAAATATTGTCCGAAAAAGAAAATATATACATAAGGTGTTATAATCATCGATTTAAATTACCACCCGATGCTATTCATCGAAGCATAAACAATCCTATATCACATACACGCAGTGAAGTCCAAACATTATACCACACATCAGACAATCAGCAACTTTGTCGTAATCTTCTACCAGCAATACCAAGCCAAACGAGTTTCCCGTAGAGTTCCATTATATGTATCTGTATGTATGAATGTATATATATATATATATAAATACCATCGTTAAGACTCGTCAAACACCGCCGAGTGTATAAGAAAAAGATGAAGAGAAAAGTAAAAAGAAAAATGAAGATGATTCCACGAGAGTTCCCACGTGCAATTCGTTTTTATCTTTTAGCAAAATCCACCACTACTACTAAGTATAACCTCATAGGAATTTTCACGGTACACTGCTACCGCATCAAAGAGTTTACATGTAAGAACGATAGACATTAGAACGGAAGAACACGAGAATGAATCCTTGAGGTCACACCCTGAAAGACAGCAACCACCTGCGCATATAGTTCTTCTTATTTCCTTGTAAAATACTACACTCTCGCTATATTTTTTCTTCCTTCCACTCACAATCTTTTTTTTCTCTCCTTATTGACTGTATCGTAGTAAAAGAGATTTTGCTCTCTAGGGATATATATGCAGGCGTTTAATACTGCACTCTATACGTTCCTTCTTTTTTTTTATTTTTACTCTTTGAGTGTTTCTGAAAAATCGCATCTCTATCTGGAAGCGATTTTTGCGTTGGATGTATATATGTATACATGCATTGTCCTTTATTCCAAAGACTTGGGCGGTGCACACAGTTCATTCATAGATACTCGTCCACATTTTCAATCTATTTGAGAATATTGGAAGCTGGTAGGATTCACTAGGATAGAATGAATGAAACGAGAGCCCATTGACACATGGTTTAAAGGACAATAGCAACTGCTACGTAGCTTCCCTCGATACGCCTTCATTCGTAAAGATCTACTGTATATAGAGGATAAATGAAATGTATACAGAGTTACATTATTATGTATGAGAGCAATTCCCATTGGTACATAAAATACGAACGTCGATAATTCATTGAAATGTCAATACTGAAATGTTATATTCAAGTCTATATAAACAGCAGTGCAATTTTAAAATCCAGGATTTATAAGAATTAAATTTGGTTGATTAATTAACAGGAAACTACGCATTGTCTATATAATTAATAGCACAGTTCATTTGCATTATTAATAAATTCATTTATTTATTCAATTATATATCGATTCATACTTTGGATTTCTATGGCAAATTTAGTGTATCGTAATTTCATTCAGTATATGTTAATATTTACTTTTTTACACATGTACGAGTCGAACGAAAATGCTAATTGGACCTTTTATGATTAGAGTTATTAACAGGTGTAAATTGTACTGGTATGTATACTTATACTCAGTCATATAAGTGAATTAGAAAATGGAATGGCAAACAAGGTATGTGATGATCAGTTTTTTTTATTGTTCATATGAACATCGCTATGCTAATAAAACTTATGAGAATGGATTATCGAATGTGACTATGCAATGAAAAAAGATGAAGTCCAGTGTTGCATACTCATGTACATACCCTCGACTGTACATTCATGTTCAATCGATTCATCTACATAACAATAAAAGCAAAAAGATCTGGCAATTTTTTTTATTAACTCCCAACTGTTTCCACCTCTTTTTATTTATTTATACGTTCACCTCCTTTTTTTTTTACTAAAAGTGGGTAGCTTGTATTCGATGTTTTGTTTTTTTTTATTCTGTAAATATTCACATCAATGTGCTCGATCGACTACACTTAATCCTATAACACGGTTGCAAATCCACCTTTCATATAGAGACATATATGTGTTTATATATAAATGATGACATATATAGGTAGTGGGCGCTTATCAGCATAAAAGCTCGTGTTTGAATTCAACATCGTTCAATCGTTTCTCTCACGTTTTAAAGAATTGTGACAGTTGCCAGTGGTGGATTTTAACGAGCGTGGTCGATGTAGCTGATGAAAATCGCATTCACACGGTTGTGAGCAACCGGCCGCGACCCCCCGAGCCCACACTCGCAAATTATAATTGGTTGGTAATTAATGATACCAGTACTGATATTCGATATGTTCCAGACAGTCATACAATCTGCTGATGGATATTAAGCATTTCACTTGTATATTTATCTGTCTATCGAATTGAAGGGGAGGTTTTTTTTTCTGTCGATGAATTCATGGATTTGTTATTGATTATACCGATGCATTCGAGTGTTCGTAATATATATTTCGATTGGCTTGAATAGTTGAGGTGAGGACGCAAAAATATATTCACATAACAGAGTTGTTTTTTTTTAATTCATTCGTTTGTTCGTTTTTTTTTATTTAAAAAGCAATAGTACACACGTTACAATGTGGATCAATGAAGGTCATTATGGATATTAATTAATCAACTATTGTATAATACTGTGTATAGTGACCTAAAATTTCTTTAATTTTTCCATTTGCTTTATTAATTGGGTAAATGATTTAATAAATTTTTTTTTCTCTTTGGTTTTTGTTTTTTTATATAGTATATAATAGTATATCACAAATACATAATTAATTATATCCTCATTGTTTAATGTCATAGTGACTCAGATTGCCTTTACGACGTCGCAATGCTGATGTCCAATTGGCACGATTATTTATATCATTTTCATGAACAATTGAACGTCTAACATTTGCCCTATACTCATCTTCGTAAGTATTTAAGTATAGATTCTTCAGAAATATTTGATTATCTAATTCAGACAGCGGTAAAAATCGCTTGGAGCGACTCTGCTGTTGTGCGTCCAGTCCATTTAATGTAAATTGTTTTGATCTTGCAGATTGTGGATCATTAAGACTGGCACGTGTGGCACCAGTTTGTTCATTCTTATTCAGAAGAGAATTCATTGAGAAAAGTTTGCGATTTTGGTGTGCGATGTTACTCTTTGTAGGTTTCAATACGTTGGCATTGCGTATTCGTTTGCTTCGATGCTTTGCTATTTCACTTTTATTCATATCCGATGGAATTTCATTTGTTAATGGAACACCTGTGATTGATACAGCGGAAATATTTTCTGTTGTCTGTCGGACTGTTGATGCCAATATTGATGTTGTATTTGATGTTGAAAAAATTGTAGGTGATGTGATTGTTGTTTTTGCTGTCACAACTTCGGTCGTTGTTTTTGATAACTCTGTGACAGCTCGTTCCTCCACATTCAATTTATTTTCTATGATATGTTTAAAAAATGCGTAAATTTCACCGACAGTGAACGATGTACCATTGGTAATTGTTAATTTATCAATATTCATTGTTTTTATCAACGCGTCTGTATTGTTTTGCGATTCCAATATTGATAATTTTTCATTAACGTAACCATTTATGAATTCATAGAAACCTCGATAATAATTTCTTGATTTATCGTCTTTATTACGTTTTTTATTATTTTTCGACAATTTTCTATCATCACTATTACGCATTTCAGTCTTACGTTTTTTCTTCATCTCTTTACGATTGTGTTTTTCACTCCAACGTAAAGATTTGTTGTAAAACTTCATTATCCTTTCGAATTCACGTTTTAACTTTGAAAATTCGCGTTGGTTTCGTACTTCAAAATTGTCATGATTTCTTGATGAATTATTATTTTTAACGCGCGATTCTGATAAATCGACGTGGAAGAAATTTTTACTCATCAAATTTAATAAATCGTGCATTGTCGAATTCGTATTATTATTTTTATTACTATTGATGTCATCTTTGCTGGTATTGTTGATGTTATTTATTCGCTTTGCGTCGATACGTTTTAATTTACGATAAACAATTTTCAAGAAATCAATCATTTTATCATCCCTCGATCGCGATTTATTTTTGTGTGACGAATGCTTCTTTCGGATAAACAAATTATCAATAGATAAATTAATATCATCGTCACGATTATTTTTCTCACTATGTTTAGCATCATCATCAACATTTTTCATGTTAATATGTGGTTTATTGTCCGCTAATAATTTTTCTGTTGAATTATCTCCATTGCTCACATTCCTCGTCTCTAATTCACCATCATGCAATTCACTGTCTTGCGTTTTTTCCAATTCCAAGTAAAGTAGTTTCTTGCCAACTCGTCTAAAAAATTCAATGAACTTCTTGAAGTTAGTTGTGCTATTGATACTCGGTGAAATTGCACTCTCATCGTCAATAGCACGACGTCTCCTGCTCCATCTCAAACGTGGATGTTGGCCAGGAAGACATTCTGGAAGTTGTTTTGGACTCCAATTACCACCGATGCATGTTGCACCAGTCGGGCCTTCATTCAACACAAAACCTTTGTTACAATCATACATAATTTGTTTATTATTCGGAACTTTTTTCACATATGGGCGATAATCATAAACTCCCATGTTTCCCACTAACAAAACTTTTCCATTTGGCACATAACCAGGAAATGCGCAATAAACTTCAACACAATGAGGAATATCACCAATCCATGTACCGTAGTGACATTCAACATGCTTTGACGAATTATCAGGTCCGCCACCAACTAAAGTAAATCCATCTTTGCATTTAAATATGGCACGCATACCATGATTCATTTTTGGTGCAATCACCATACCATTCTTCGGTGATTTTGGCATCTGTTTGCATCGAGCTGGTGAACAACTTGGAATAATTGACCATGTACCATTATTACAAACTACCGGTGTATTATTTGAGGCGAATTCATAATTCTTTACGCAATGAACATTCAATCTTTCTCCATGTTCAACGACAGAAACATTATTAATATGATCTGTTTGATTATGTGTTAATACTACAGTGATATTTCCTTTCTCTATTTGTGGTATGACACATGGTGCGAGACAATGCGGTAATGGATAACGCCAGTTCCCATCGGATTGACAAACTGAAGATGAATTACCTTCGAGTTTCATATGTTCATTGCAACGGAAAATGATGCTGGCACCAAGTCCCGTACCTTTAATCATAAAAGTACAAAAAAAAAGTGTCAATGACATTGTGAGAATTCACGTTTATGAAATTGCTTTTCGCCTCGTCTTTTCCTTTCATTTTCTCATGAAACGTTGAAGGAAAAATTCGTCGAATAGACATACGCGAGAGGAAGAATATTGAAAATGTGATCAAAGAGGTTAAAGTGGTGCGGAAAGGGTCAACGTAGCGGAAGCGACGGATCGATCATTGCCAAAACTCACCACCGTCCATATTCTCAATCCAACCGTTGTAGAGGATTCCGGGTGAACCGCAATTGATTTCCTCACACATCGGTGCTTGACCTGACCATTTCGTATCAGCTTGACAACGTCGCGTCATTGTTCCTTTCAGAACGTAGTCGGGATTGCACTCGTAGGATATAATGGAGTTATAGGAAAGAGAAGTATGAATAACTTTTCCATTTGACGGATGGGGCGGTTTTGGGCAATCAGCAGGAGCACCCTGTGTATGACAATTTTAATTAGCTCGTCGTGAATAAAGCATACATCCTTGAGCTTATTGAATAAATGCATGCAATATCTAAACGAACAATAGAATATATTCAAATTCAATATCACCAAATGTATTTATATTACATGAGTGCATTGTGGCAATTCTTTTGGCGACCATGTACCATCAGCTAAACAAATTTTCTCAGACTTCCCTGTGAGCTTATAACCCTCAGAGCAGTGGTAAGAAACACGACAGTCATACGTGTAGCATTCACCTTATTGGGAAAAAGAAATTGATGAAAAAAAAAAACAAATTGAAACAGTTTAAATTTTCTTTTTCACAAGTTAACAAAATTTTCCCGCCCAAAACTTACCAACGTGCCATCCACTGGGTATATCCGTGGGCGTCCCACAATTTATTGGCTCACATGTAACATCAGGTCCGAACCAGCTGGCTTTACCATCCATTAAAAGACATTTCGCCTGTTGAAATCCTTTCGTTTCATATCCATAATCACAAAAATATTGAACTTGTGACTCGAGATCAAAAGCTTTTTGTTCCACTGGTGCATAATGTTTAGCATTATTTGCTTTAGGTGGTGTTGCACAAAATGAATGTGGATCTTTTTTACATATTGGTGTACTTCCAGTCCATTGTCCGTCGGCTCTACATGTTCTCTCAGATAATCCAACGATGTAGTAATCATGATCGCACAAATAATGTGCACTGTCGCCAAATAATCTTCCAGTCACCGTCATTTTTCCATGCTCAATAGATGTCAATATGGGACACTCACGATCTGGTTTGATACAAGACATACCACACGGTCCATCGCAACGGCATTTTTTCTTCTTACTTTTACAATCCTCATCAGTTGAACATCGTCTCAAGCACTTTTGATTCAATACTTCAACTTGTTTTTCATCTCGAGGACACAATGCCGACGGTGAATTCCGTGGATTTTTATATATCCTTCCATCATCATCAATTTCCGGCCTCATATTACCAATATCACCTTCATCATCATCGTCATTATCCTCATCATCATCATCATCGTGATCTCCATCTTCGTCTTCAGCGTTTGTATCAATGATTGCCTGTTGCTGTAATTTAGCTCTAGTGATAACAGCACGCGAGCACAGAGATATCAAAAGCAATGATATAATAAGGCCCGGTTTCATTTTGCTAAAATACAATTCAATCTATCAAGGATATTAAATTTAATTAATTCACAATAATAAATGCAAATATTTAAATGCTGACGATCGCACTCTCAATCACTAAGACAATTTATTTATATAAATTTATATCAGTTCACATTGCACAAAATAACATGACAATTCGAATTCTTTTGATTTTCTCGTTAAAATTCAGTGATATGTTTGGTATTTAAATGATTATGCTCCATCGGGTGTATGTCAAATTCAATTTAAGATATAATTAATTGGGATATTATTTTTATTATCTCTAACTCATGACATTCAACTTCACGACACTCTCTATTTCGTATATAGAAGCATCCACGGTGAGGATTAATACCAGTTGGTTATTGCTTCCCGGGCGGACTCGGGGTTTTTGTGCAGACTACTGCGGCCTCGAGCAGTCTGTGCAATTCACGGGTTTGAAAGCGCAACCCACTCTGCGCATTCAACCCCTGTTCAATAACATCTCCCCCGTTTCATCCAGCATCCAGCAGAGGGCGGACGAATTTTCCGCGATATGCATATCAGAATCAATTTTTTCTTATGCAGAAAAATTAATTATTTCTAAAGCGAGAATAATTCGCATAAATAAACTCTCTTCATTCAAGACTGCTACATCAAACCATGACTTTGTAAAGTACCCTTGTATTTTATATCAATGAATAAAAGTTCACGTTTAGTATGCAGAATAATTTTGCACTTTTATGTACATCGTAATGAACGAAAGGAAGCGAATTATGAGAAAGAGAATAAACAAAACTCTTTGCTTCGAAGTTTGTCACTCGGTTACTTTTATGAAGGAAAGTTTTTTCCGTCATTTTGTCATGAGCGTTTGTAACTCTGAAGATGACATTTAATTTCAATGAAGGTTGCGAGACTTTGTGCAAAAGTTACACAATTGACTGTCGTTTCTATAGTCTTTGACTTAAAATTACATAAAAATTGCTCTTATAACAATATCCAATGGAGATACCTTTAGAATATTCAATTTTTTTCCAACAACTTGCAGAAGAGAATGCTATGGAAATAATAGTAATATAATTCTCATTTCTATCTGATAGCATTATACAAAGTTGATGCTTACACAAACAACAAGAGAATAAAGAATATATAATCAACATGTTCCGTATTATTTCTATTCCTACATCTTTTGCATATTCTCATTTACATAATAAAGTGGAAATTTATCTAGAGAGTAGAGGGCTGACGTAGCGCAAGAAAGCTGCTGCACAATCCATACTATCACTTCATATCACACATAAATTCCCTTCAACATGTATGAGTGGATGCGTGGGTAGATCAAAAGATGCGCGAATCAATTTTCACCACCATACAAAATGTGTCTCTGCAACAATCTCCCTACATTCGTCTACCATTCTATGATATTGAGCCGATTCTAGCTCCTGTCCCACAGATAATCCCATTATGACTTTTAGAGTAAGAGCGACGCGCGTCGTTAAGTTAAGCTCGTGTCTACCATTGTTACGTAACTATCGCAATCAATCAGATTAAATTTATACAACCACACATACATTTATATATAAGTTAAGTTAGTGGATAAGTGGGCGAGCAGAAAATATTGTTGTGATGTGTGATAACACCAAAGTGAATGAATTATCATAAAGAGTATCAGCTGGAGTGTATCAACAAAATAAAACTGGGACTCATCAATGTCTTCATTTATATTATTCAAATAAGCTGCCACAATTGACATCCAATCCCATATGAGAATATAAATAAATACATAAATATCTTATATAAAGTCTTATAAATATAAATAATTTTTTGATAGTGAAAAATAATATGATCATCAATTTAAGAGAATATCTTTATAATAAAAATAAGAATTTACGTTTGAAATGCAGAGTTATAAATAAATTGTCCCATTTTCGTTGCACGTCAAGATGTCATGATTGTAAAGGGGTTATTTCGGCAACCTTACTCATTGAATATGTGCTCTCATTTCACTGACGCTTATGTTCCACACTCAACTTCGTACACATGCACATTTTGTCTGACATCAAGCGAGATGTGTGTAACTTTAGTGCGCTGAAAGTGGGAGTGTGTCTTTGAAAGACATGATGACAGCTCTGGGTCGGTGACATATCTCTTTCTCGCTCGCTCTATCATACTCTGGGGTCTCTTTATAAATGTCTAGATATGTACATGACTTAAATGTCAGTAGTACGAAACATAAATGATGACAGCGAGATGTCATACAATTTTGAGATAACAAATGAACGAGGGAATAAATATGAATTAAAATTATGTGATTACATATAAAGAAATGTGTTCTCTTCGTCAATGTTTTGAAATATTTCGACATTTTACATAAATATTATAAACATAAATACGTTATTAACAGGATAAGGATTTTTTTTTTATTGTTTGCTTCATGCTCTCATATTTTGTGAATATCTATATGTGACGGTATGCTCTTGATGGTACAGAAGTCACGTTTATTGCACGGATGCACCGTCTACACAACCCACATCAGCTCCCTTTCACGTAGCTTGATGTATACATGTATATATTCATAAATATATTTATATATATATAGTATGCACTCACGAATCGTGAGTTGCATTCAGAAGCAGAGAACGACGTCATTTCCCCTGGCTCTCTCTATCTTCTGTGGCTCTCACTATAGCGAGCGCTCGCGTCGCATCCAATTCATAGGGCAATTGAATCCACGTTTTCATCCATTACGTGTGTCCGGAAAGGATTACATATTGTGCACGAGTTATAATCCGAGATGGCGAGTCGCCATCACTATTAATGCACAGGAAAAATTCAATTGAGGATATTCCTTATACTCAATGTAGAATATTTATTTATTTTCAGTGTAGTCGGTGGTCGACTGGTTGAAATCCCAAACTAGCAACATTAGTTGAATTTATCGCAATGGGCGAAAGTCGCAATTCGTTTTTATGACACAATGATTGTTGGTTTTTATTCCAAACCATAATATGTGCAGTGAATATTACAATGGTGACGTGTGACGGTCAGAAAATCTGTTCTTTCTCTGTATATATATATATGTGAATGCACCGTTTATGTATTTATATATGGCAACATATTCCAAAACTGGAGCACCGTGAAGTCTCAAGATCATAGTAATTACTGAGCCACCACACCGTAGCTAAACGCAATTCGCACGGGTTGCCCAAACACGAAAGCGCCTGCAATTAAGCCGTCGTGCGATTCTCGGGTGTAAATGTTAATATATTTACATACATACAATATATATATATATATATATATATATGCAATGTTTGCATGTACAGACACTCACGCTAATTTGTCCTTTCATTTTCTTTCTTCTTGTGATAATAACTACAAATTTAATATTCGTAATGCGCTTTTAACATCCTGTCAAAATTATTTTTACATTTATTTTGCTGTGTTATGCATTTGAGTAAAAAAATTTTTTGTTTCAGTGAGTCTATGTGATTATGGCTGACTATTCTAATTTGATTTAAGGGGTAATTGAACAAATTTTCGTGCTCTGAATAATTTTGGTTTTAAATAAATTCTGCTGTGCAATAATTATCACACGATAAATTTTAAATGTACTCATAATATACATACAGTCGAATTGAGGACTCCAGGAACTACTCACACGCATTTACCATATGTAAAGACCCATCACTATTAATTTTCGGTGCATGAGATGATTGGCCGTGTGTGACTGGGGCGCAAACCAACGCGTGGAATGATGAAACACAAGCGCAAAACCTATAAATTTAACCGCAAAGACCGATGTTCCTTCTCGCCGTTGCGAATGACGCTCATAATTTTCGCAACCCTCCACTCTATTTGACATTCAATTAGCGAGAGCCGAGATGAGAGGCCAAAAGTTGTAAATACATACACATACAGGGTGTTAATACGCATAACAGCGAGTTAATTCCGAAATAAATAGAATTACAGTAATAGTTTTTCAAATTACATTTCAATATACATTTACATAATATTTTAATACTTTCAACCGTTGGAAAATGAAATTGATTTTCATTCATACTATATATTCCTACTTAGTGGATGGACACCCTGTATGAAACACTCACGTTGCTGTCTATGTGTATGCTACACTAAATATATACACATTTGGGTCGGGCATGTGTGCCATCACACGTGCCTTGGCACGTGTGCAATACTCATGAATTCATTTTCGGTTCTGCACATGCATTCCATCATTAATTATATTGTTCTAAAATTAAAAAAAAAATATCCCAAAATTATATTTCACCATTACAAACTACCGCGAAAAAAAAAGAATATTACGAAATATTCCTTTCATTCTTCAACTCAGAATTCATAATAAAATTCAATTATTCAATGCCTTGAATATTTATTATAAATTCAATTGAATAAAATATTAACAGTAAAATGATTATGTTTATTCATGAGTATATTAATTATTATCATTATTTTTAATTGTTTCAGAATTTAATATTCATTATTGGTACTTATTATGAATTCGTGTTGGAAACATTAATCGGCTTATAGAATTATAATACGAAGTTCCTGTGTTTGTGCGTTATATGACGATGGCGATCACACTCGTCATTGTTGTTGTCATCGTCGCGCCATTGTCCTTCCGTTCATTGAGTTCCGCATCATTGATCACGATCACATTTATATCCATTTCGAAAATTACTTCCTGATAAACAGCACGCGTGCACGGATATGACGTGTATAAATAGACACACATGTCTATATATAAACAAATTTATTTGAATGAAGTTTGTCACAGTTAAAGAAGAATGTACAAGTAGAATAAGTACACATGGCGCTCAACAAGACGAAGCTTTATAACTAATATTATATATATGTATATAAAGATGCATGTGGGCATTTGCTGATGATGGTCGACGTCCGATAAAGCGCTTATTGCTGCACGAAGAGGTGTTAGCGTAAGATCAACGCCAAGATAAATTCCCACCGCAGGTGGTGGACACTTGCGAAGAGAGACGATTACCGAACGATATATACAGATATATTAAAGTGATCGGGAGCCTCAAAATAAAACGATACAGATGAGGAAGAGTTGGGAATTGCAAGGTAGAGCAAAGAGAAGAAAAGTCTATAAAAAAAAACGAAATAAATATGTATGTATGAAAAAATAAAGACAAAAGACACGCATATGGCTATATAAATATGTATAATATGGATTTTACACTCTGTTCATCCCTTGGGGTAAATTCTCCAACATCTCATACGCAGTTTATGTCGAAGATAAAAAAAATTTCATTTTAGCCTCAGGCTCAGTGTTTATTTTCAGAGATATATGTGCACAATATGTATATTATCTTGAAATAAGAAGAAATTCTTTACGCATTGAACTGTAAAGACGTCGAAAAATGTTTTTTTTATTTTTTGGGATTAGATATGTAAAATTATGTATGGGTGAGTAAATGTGTACATTTTAAATCAAAGCACAATCAAAGCCCCAGTTCTAATCATTCAATTCACTTCCAAGATATTTCGGTCCCCAAACAACTCGACGCAAGGCTCTGAAAATCTTATCAACATGGCGTGAGCACTGAAAAATTTAATTGCAATTAGCGAGATGGCTCGCAGGCAGAATGCGCAAAATATTCTTATTTGAAAGATGTACACAAACGTATATACATATATATAGCTTCAAATTAATGCAAAATCCCATTAGAGTGTTGAGGAAGATTTTTGGAATGAAATGGAAGTAATTTATCAGAAGTGTCAAGTGAAATGGTAGCAAAACGATTAAATTGGGGCGAAGCTGTCTTGAATGAAACGAGTTGTCGCATTGTGATGGAAAAAAAGAACAAAAATTGTCATCACGCCCATCAAATATATACATATGTATATGTATACGATTAAATCCAGTCTTAATGATCCACTGAGAACGACAGGGTGAGCGATAAAATCGATCTCTCGCACGAGAGAAAAGAGTCGTCTTTATTTGCGCGGTCAGATATAAACACACAAAGTGGCTTTGCACACGCGCGATCACGTTGTCGAGTAGATGCCAAACGAAGAAATGATCATCAAATATTTATGAATACGCGCGACTTAACAGCATTGGGTCATGCGACCGTCTATAAAGACATGTTTGTGTGATAGGAAAAAACAGAATTTGCGACTTAGCATCCATTAAAGAACAGAATTGGAGAATGAATATCCATTTAAAACGAACGAACTCGCAACACAGCATCCGTTAAGAAAAAATTTGCGTATGAGAATCAAATAAAAAATGAATTTTACATGAAATATTCACATGATAGCGCTGAAATAAATGGTGATCAAGACGGAGCCCTTTATATACGTGTTTACTTAAGTAAAACCTCTTAACACAACTTAGTATCGTATCGTTTTGTCATTGAGTTGTAGATTATTAGTCTGTCTGTCTGTTTTTCTTTCCAACTTTAATTTCCATCTACTGTTTACAATGTCACTGTAACGAATCATTTTATGACCAATTTGCTCTTCAATTATACAACGTAGAAATTGTCCACTATGAAACACAAATTTAATGTGAGTGGTGCTATAGATATTTTTTGATGTTTATTATTAAGCGTTGTATTAATTATTTGAATTAATCAAACGTTTATTTTGAAAAGGTGGAAAATTTTGTAATACATTTTTAAACAAAGATAAATTCAATGAGTTTATTCAAATTTGTGGAACATTTTGAATTAATCTAATATAATCTACACGCTTGGGAAAAGTTACGTTGAACTAAATTAGTTGGAGCACTACACAGCGATTAAATTTAATTTAACTGTGGTTATATCAGATCCACGTCACGTAACAACATTTATCTACAAGTGTCATTTAACCAATGGTCGAATATATTTATGTTTATTTATATATTTATATATGTACATGTACGTTCATCGCATTTATATGCGCATACGCATTTATGTATGTCTATATAAATGTATGCAGACATATATCTATTGAGTTGTGGTTTGTCTTCAGCCAGTTGTGGCTTTCCACATTCCCACACTGCATTTCCGCTTCCGGCATATACTACACGTGTGCATCGTCAACCCAATCGCGCATTAAAACACACCTGTGCGAACGTCAATGTCATATTCTTTAACCATTCATCCACAAATGCGGTGACGATGCGTTTACATATTCATGTCTGCGCTCGCTTATCGTCCTCTATATAATTATCTTGATGAAATTTCATTATTTATTCATCTAAAGCGGATAAAATTTAAAGATACAATCGCAATTCATGTAATTCGTTTAATTTACATTTATATTATTGCTTGATTATTCAACGTCATTGTGTTATCGAGTGAACTTATTTCTCATTGTAATTTAAAAACAAAAAATAAAATACTGATATTGGAATTATTATTATCTGTCATGAATAATTTTTACAATATTTTTCACACGTTGTCTATTGTTCAACATTGAATTCCCTACACGCATATAAATATGATATTATATTTTTTCATTCCAAAATCACTACATGGATACTTGAGATTTCATGGCATCATATTTAATACCATGCCAATTTTTTTGATACGAAAAGAAAAAAATAATAAAAAAAACAGATACAAATATAGCCAAGTGAATAATGATCTGTCAACGATACAAATCGCTGTGATTCACCATCACCAGAGGGTTTCACACATATACATATACTCTCATTCCAATTAAAAATGGACATCAGCATATACATTATATTCTCGATGAACACAATGTATAATATTATTGTCCAAAATAATTATTTTAAGATATAAATGTTCATAGTAAAACCAATTTCTTCACTGATATTTATTTTAACTGTATAAACAAGTACATTTATACACCGTGTAGCATCTGCTGTACTTCAAATGGATCAATTAATTTTTCCTTTTGTTTCATTTCCAATTTGATCGCAATGTAAGAGGCGAAAAAAAAAAATTACCAATGAAATAAGTATAGGTATCTTTTGTGGGAAAACAAACTAGTCTTCTTAAATAGGTTAGGTCGCGTGCAGGTGCTGCCAAGTACGGGTCAGGGTCAGATTAACCCCGATCAGGTTACACCAGGCGTGGGAGAGCTATCAGAGAGGTCCTTATGTATATAATGGGATAGGAAAGAGGCGCTGGCTAGGTTCCAACCTTTACCGCATATCCCAACTCACGCACACACTTATAAATTCATACACAAATGTTATGGATGGTTTCATCGCGAGCACACGTGCGTGATTTATTTGCCACAAATAAACTTTGTAATTATATAAATGTTGTTAATGTCATTGGGAATAATTAGGTTAAAGAGTTGAATAAAAATGGAAAGGAAATAAAATGAAAACAATTGTTCATCCCATTTAGAAATTAATTAATCAGGGAAAATTGCAAAGGGACTGCAGTGTTTGCACGAGTGAATATAAAAATCGGATTAATTAAAAGCCTCGTTGGATGATGAGATTGCAGAGTAAATTTATTCATTATGCATATATATCGATGTGAGTGTGTGTGTGAGTGAGTATATATATATAAGCTGCTAGGCGAAGTGTATTATGGTGGGAGCTGGTAATTCCCTACCGCACGCGCGCACACAGAATCTCTCCAGATTAATTTTCAGTTTGTTCCACTCCCCGCGTTCTTATATACCGGTTTCAGAGCAATCGTTTATCCTACGAAATAGATTAATATATATATATATATTTTACATAGATAAATGAGAGAAAGAGCAAGCGAAAGAGTCACGAACGAATATTGTTATATTTTGTTCAACTCCTATCTCTTATTCCATTCCAATAACTCAAAATGAAACATTTGAACAATTCATGTCCATTTTAGACGATGCAATCGAAAAATTTTTATTATTCTGATAATAAAATTTTTTTTGAAATCATCATCAAACTTTTGCCATAAGTCAAATGAATATTTTTATTTTGAGTGTGTCATTTAATTAAAACGAAAATGAATTCTATCGCTTCATTAACTCGTGACAAAGTTAAAGTGACAAGTGCAAAAATATTTCCTTATATGGTAAAAGATAAAATACGGAAGAAAATGACGCCGCAAATTTTATACAGTTAGTAGGGGGATTGCGACAACTGAACGTGAACATCCGCGAGAATTATATCGCTGCTATCGCCTTTTTTAGGCTGTATAAAGTATGTATGTGTATGTGTGTGGGGGAGGAGAAAGAGGTTATAGTGGAAGCAATCCAATAGCGAGTGAAGCTCTCGCTCGCATCAAAGAATAAGGAGGCGTGCACGGATTTCGCAATGAGCGAGGAAACGAAGGTTGAGAAGGCGAATACGCCTGATAATCTGCTTAAAATGCGAGCGTACCTTTTCAAGCTAAATACGATCTTCGCCTTCGTCTCTTGCTTTCATATTCTATATGTATATATATTCATATATACATATATATTTATATATATGGTTTTTATATACACTCATATAGTTCAGTTGGGCTTCAGCTCACTCTGCTAGCGATCAACGGCTCAGATCGGCGCCGCTCTGCCGCCCTCTATCTTTCTTTGCGCGCGCCAACGGGCTTCTTTTCTCGAGTGGAAGTATTCTTAATCGGCCGTAAATAATTGCATTTATCACACCTACATTGCGGCCCACCGAGAATATCAGTACGAGCACGAATTTCTTTCTCTTTTTTTTAAAACTTTACTTCGAGAACCCGGATGAACACGCGGCAGTATCAATCTTTGAAACCAATCGCCAAACTTTATGTACTCTTCGAATATATTCACGTGTAAATATTATCCAGGGAAATTACTCTGTATGTATCAGACAAGAAATAATTATTGTCGACTGGAAATGTGCGTTTTATCATGATGAACTATAACTATAACTAACATGTATACATATAAATTGAAAGCTCATGAGTATTATTCAACATCATTCTTCTAACATAGCAAAAACCCACCCACACGACGACAAACTGAAGCTAAAGGGCGAATTATTATCGTTGGATCCAACTTTAATACAAACGTATACACATACATATTTATTATATAGATCCGAGTGATGGACGCACGGTAAGGACCATATAAACGTGATCTTGCGCTATATAGCAGCTGGAGCGAATTCGCCAACCAGCGCCTCATATAGATTATTGGGAAACACCATTCGCGCTTGACGTTTATTGCCAGTGAGCTCGCAATCCACGAGGCACTCAATCGTGGATTTGATACAACTTAATCGTGAAAAAACACCTTTTGCATTCCTCTCAAAATCCTTTTACCTATATATACAACATAATACACAATACAACACGCAAAGTTACATACAAAAATTCCTATCAAACACAAATTTGCGATTTATCAATTTTCAAAGAAAAAATTCTATAAAAGATGAAAGAAAAATAAAAATGAAAAATATCTTTTACGATGTCATTTTATATATCCTAATATTTCTGAAACTACTGCGCTATGCGGTTTCATTATTATTATTCTATATATGTATGTGTATATATATAGATGTCGGCGCATAAACCATACGACGAATACCTCTTGTGAAGAGCGTTCTACATATCGTGTGGGTCATGAGTTGGTCGCCGATATGCATGCAGATATGGTTTATGGTACCGGATCTCATTGTGGAACGCCTCTACCAATTCCTCGCTCGCACTCCACGGTGTATATATTTATAGGGATATATATATGTATATATTTATCGTTCTCATCCCTTTCGTGAAGATTCAACGATATCCTCACCAACAAACAGCACTTTCGCGCTCTGCACTATAATATTCTACGTCATGTAATATGATTATATCTCTATTCAAAATCCCATAAAGGACCATGTTATGGAGTAAACACGGATGCAATATCTATACGTGTCTATGATTATTTGTACACATCAGCCAGAGGATGATTGCGTGTGTGAATAAAGTTATCAAGCGGATATCATAGAGACGAATATATACTCATAAGTAATTGTCGATAAAATATTTTTCTCCCGGATGTGTCTATACAACATCGTCATGATGTCGCAGTGGAGCTTTGATCAAAGCCACATTTATTGATAATCGAAACTGCTCACATTGCAATCGTTCAATTATTAATTGAAAATTCGCTTGGTAATTTACTGTAAAATCGGTAACGTACAGTGGCAATTCCATGAGATATAAATCCAAACGGTCATTAAACACACCAAGTCATATAAGAAAGTTTTGTTTTTCTTTTGTTTATTTGTGCGCATGGCAGTGGGATGAAGATCACCGCTGCGTTTAAACATTTTTTTTTATCACATAAATGCATGTGTATATGCGTATTATCTCTATACCTACTCCTTGTCGTCATCACTTTAGTCTTGTGGATAAAGCTGTTTTAAAACGCAGTGATCTCTCTCCTATCGCCAGTATCTCCCACTCCACTCGTTGCGATCGATATATATATATATATATACGAATATTTATAAATGTGTGAGTGTATATGAATACAGTGAGCGCGAGTCTCGTTCTCTCGCACCATCTCTCTCCTGACGAGACGTGCGTCCTACCCGCGGCCGCCCACGCGCCGACCCGACGCCCTTCCACATATACCAACTCATCTCATTTTATCCTTTCGCTTCTATACACTGGGGGCCTATTGTCTCCCACTATATTGTACTGTGCCGCGGTCTCCCTCACTCCGTTCACCTCCCCACTTATTCCATAAATGGGCCCTGAAGCGCACTCCGTGTAGACCTCAGAAAGCTGCTCATAAACATCTACCTCAACGTGAAGACGAATTCAAAACGTTGATATTGAAGTACTTCGAACACTTGAGAAAGATAAAAATTTACATTTCTGCTGATAATATTTCCATTCATTTGTATTCAGTGAGAATGAATATTTGAAGACGAGTTATACTGTGCTCAGAATTTGTCATGAAAGAATTGAATACAATTCTGGAACAGTTGGAAAATTGAAATAAAAAAAATTATAACGTTGAGAAAATTCTATCAATTTTCTTTCCCACATTAATTCTCAATATTTTCTCCTTTTCTTTCATGATAACGATCATATTGATTGCACTACTTGAGTACATTTGACACAAATACGTACTCATACGAAACGCATCATAGAATAGTTGAGGCTATGTATAGAAGAGGATTTAATCGACCATCGAGACATTGACCACATACATGCGGGTATATCGAACGCGGTAGTCATATCTCTATAGTTATGTCGCACAATGTACATGCGCATATATATAGACAGATATTATATCATTTATGCCTCGATATTGTAGCCAGATGGTGCTGGTGATTGGTGGAAGGACATGATTGGCTCCAGTGACCGCACTAGAATTAATAATTCAAAGTGGTAGCGATATGACAGGCTCTTGTATATACATCCATATATAGACAAGTAAATAAACGGTAAAGCATACATTGTTTATCAAATTATTCAATATTACATGTGTTTATGATATACAATTATTAATATATATGTATCAATAATGATATATACCTCAATAAAGTGAAATCACTTTATTAAATAATATTAATTAATGAATTGTAGTTATCGTCGAAAATATTTTATATGAAGAGTAATTGGATTATTAATAATGTAGCCAGTTGATTTATATCGATAAGGAAATTTATTAATGATCAAATTTCTCTGAATTGAAAGTGACAAATGATACCATGATTGATTAATAACATGCGATTAATATTATTCATCCCGACAAATTACATATGAATGCAGTGAAGATGAAATGATAAAAAAAATTCAATTACAATTGGATATATTGGACGAAGTAACATTTGCAACCATACAATGTACCATGATTCTACAATATATGTATAAAATATGTAACGGTTCAGATCATAATTCTTCCAGTGACCTGATTCATATTTTTTATCTGCTGCCTCTTTTGAAATACGGCAAATGGAAAAAAAAATAATATAAAAGAAAAACATGAAAGCATTTTATCGTTTGTATATTGAAAGAGAGCATATACCCTTTTGCCGTTCGGAAAATTTTCAATCTATGAGGAATGTTGAGAATCCATGAAATATCTGCGAAATACAAAAAGGAATATTTAACCTCTTTGAGACGAGAGATGTAGAAAAAAAATTGCAACAAATATTTGTAAAAAATAAATGAAAAATGAGATGTTATACAGGTGAGTGGTGATTTACGTTTTCCACTTACAAGAGCTCTTACTGTAGTAGATTCTCAAGCTGCGTTCAAGCGAACTCAAAAGCATCAACATGGAATGGAACAAGTGAGGTGTAACTTAGTATATAAATATATATGTGTGTGTATGTGTGTTTGTATGCGCGCGAGCGAGCACACCTTTAAATCATCTCATAATTAGTGCTTCGAGTATTTCACTTTCGAGGTATCTATACTCATCTCTCTTTTTTTTTTTGCCCTTCTACGTGGTGCATTTCTGCACGATCTTCGACTTGAGACTATAATATACCACACAGCAATAAAATTATATATATATTTATATATATGTTGTGAGTTTGGAGCAAGAAACCAGGACAGCAATTAAATTCATTTGTCAATTATTTGATGAATGCTTGCCATGTGGATGGTGGTTCGATGCTGTCTGTGAGGTCCCCGCAGATTCATTCCGTTGGAGTTTCAATTTACAATTAGCTTATATGTTCACTCAGTTTGCTAATTGCCGCGCGCCCTTAAAAGAAAGTTTGAATTTTATGTTTAAATATATATATATACGTGAACATAGCGTGTTGAGGTAAAAAAATTTTCACGATGAAATATTCCATTCGGGTGAGCACAACGATTGCGTCCCTTCGCGAAACAAGGTATGCACATATAAGTATTCCATGTGCTTGCAACATTGGTGGTCCAATCTTTTAGCGTGTACAGAATACGACGATCCTTCCGTACTTCGTCTCTCTCTCGTTCTGTTTTGACGATGTCATCCACAAACTATAAAATAAAAATACACGACGAAAGTAGTGAAAAAAGATTCTCATGGATTTTGTTGGTCAATATGTTGAATTATTGACGAGCTACCAATCCAAATTATATCAGAATATTTTCATACTGATTTTTTGTCATTTGAATCGACCATACGATTGAATTATTCGTGAAATAATATACTCATCATAAAATTGCATTGATTGATGTTTTGTTCAATCAAATTCCCTGGAAAAGTTACATTTTAACTTAGTAGATTTCTGCAAGTGAATTTTTCTACCGGAAATTCCTTTTTTTTCCCCGCCACTTAACTAAAAATAATGAAAAGAATCCCAGTAGAAACTTGTTCAGTTGAACTTCACCCAGTGAATACTGCACAAGAGGGAAAAAAACAATTCTTAATCACCGAGGAAATGAATAGTCCTCTTTAATACCCACAAAAAAAAAGTCTTTTCGTATTTTTAAAGTTGCAATAACAATTTCTACAGTTGTTTCATTTAAAACTTCAATTCTACTTCCAATCGTTTCCAAAATAATATCCGAACATTGTAAAATATAATGCAAACTTACGACCATATCGCCAAACAATAAACGGAACCATCAATATCTTTATGATCTCTATTATGTCTAACTTCCATCTCTGAACTATATTGGATACTCTATATGCCATAAACGCGCTGGTGCAGCACGTACAGTGTTAAGGTTCCGTTGTGTTGAAGTTGAATTTACGAGTCGGAACTATGAAGTCTACTATATAAGTAAAGCACTAATCTACTACTGCCATAATCATCAGGCATGAACGAAATTCAAACTAGAATATAGAACGAAGTGGAGCATGGCATTTAATGTGTTGAGCTTCGAATTCTGGTGAGAATATATATTGGTGGTTTGGAGAAAATGAAATGGTACTATAAATGTATATGTATATATATATATATATATATGAGAAGGTACTAACACGTCTGTTCAGGTCTTACAAGGGTCGTAGAGCCACTACCACTGCGCGCGCCGCTTCGCTACACTGATGGAATGTTGTTTCAATGTTGTATTCCAGTGTGCAATGCTCTTCTCATTTCCGCCTCGTGATTCTCGTCGTCATGGGAAGTGCAAAAAGTAATATTGCAGTTGTACTTATATATATATATATATGTTTACGATTCACTGAAAAGAAAGTATTGTTTCTGCAGAGAATGTTTAATTGTGAGTATAAAATTAGAAAATGTACGAAATAAAGTACAACCATTTCACTGAACATCGAAGATGTTTTTTCCTTTCTTCTGATTCGGATTATTTCTTGACCATAAATCTCTGCGGCACTGCACGTAATATCTACAATTCGTTGAAAATGAATTCAAAGTTTGCACGTTATTTGATTGCCGAAAATTTCGGTCTGATGCATGACGAGACGCCGAAAGCCAATAATTGCACTTCACGATGATTGTACAGCGCGGCGCTCTTATATACAGATATAAAGAACGAGTGAGAGTAAGCGTTGTGCATTTGGCGGTGAAAAGTGTAGTAAAAAAATACACAAGGCAAAACGGGAATAATAAAGAATAAATAAAAATGAAGAAAAAAATGTGAAAAAGAAATTGAAACAAGAAAGATAAGTAGGCGCGGTCGAAAACAGTTGATTTCTTGCTTGGACCATACGCGCACCGTGTAACAGATTGTATATGTGTGAGAGAGAGAGAGCAAGAGAGACGGACGAGCGCAAAGGGCAATTTGCGGTGCGCCGTGAATGTTTCATTACCGAGAGAGGCGCTCGCGGGAGCTACCGAATTTCGAATGAGCTTCTGCCTTGCCAACCCGGCGCGTTCATCCACTGGCATTGCTGTCAGTCCCTGAAGACTCATAATTGAAATTCGCTGCTGCTGCTCCTCGCTGGATAGCTGGTTGGCTGGCTGGATGGATGGTGGTGGTACTTGATGCCTGAGGATGGATACCAACCGCAAATTGTGCGAGCCAAGCGCTTTTGTTTTGGACCATTCCAATCTGCATTCTTTGGTTGATGAGAGTAGAGTCTCCCTATCGCACACTAATGTAAATATATTTATATGTATATGTGGCTATATTTATATCCTGTATATACATATATATTTCAAAATAAAAAATATGTGCTTTCGATAAAATTCTCGTGAGAAACTTTATTTCGTGGCGATGTATATATTTGCAAATGGCGTTGAGAAGATTGACGATGGATCCAATCCCACGATTACATCCATTTATATGTTTCTATATCTATGTATATAAATTTTAATTTCATTCGAATTTGTGGATAAAAACTTTATGAGATAAAATACCGATATTTGTGTTGTTGATATTGGTGACAGGTGTTGAAGTCACAGCATTTATTTTTGTTCTCCCATTTAAAATTTCAGTAAAGCACGTCGGAAATTAATTCAGAAAAATTTACAACTTGTAATTGTGACATATATAAAGTCGATCATAAAAATATATGAAAGTGTTTTCTTCTCGGTGCTTTTTTTTTCCTTGTTTGTGTATTATTTATCTCATTAATTTTTTTTTGATCATGGAACTAGAATCAAGGGAGATTACATTACAATTTCCTTGAGGGATTAGAGTCACATCCTGTGGCGCTCTTCAATGTGTATATGTTTGTATATATATATATGAACCTCTGCAGCTCTAATCTCACAGCCAAAGTTCTCTATACACAAACGAGACTCTCTACATTCTATAAAATATCACACTCATCCTGTGGAATCCTGTTCTGCGTGGGATTTGGCTTTTAGGGGATCACACTGCACTCATCAGACAGGCAAAAAATATAAATATTTTTCAAAAGATAAGTTGAAGAGTGAGCAGCGATTTATTATTTTCCAGCAATTATAATTGTAAGGTGAATAAGTAAATGTTTCTCATTTTTCAATTGACATTATTACTCCCATTGACACAGATGGCATTGAAATAAAATAGCCTACCATATTTTTATTGATTCATTCATGTATAAATGTAGGTCCATTCTTTATCCTTTCATTCGCATGCAAAATCTCTCATCCGCAATACCTTTATACATTGTCTCACAATGGATAACCATATAAGGCTCCATTCGCTTACCACTTCTTCACAATATTTTTGAAGGAGCATCATTATTATTGATGAATGACAAATAGTCTGTCCTATTTCCACTCGCGTATACTCTCAGTTGCATTTCATTCATATCATATTATCTGTGACTTTTAGTATTGAAATAAAGAAAAAAAATTGATGTTGAAGGTTGAATGAACTTTTTTAACCTCAAGCTCACAGAAATGTATCCCGCATGCATCTCCTCATTATTCTTCATGCAATAATTTGAATAAATCTCCACATATTTCTTTTTTCATGTCTCAAATACCATTCTATCTTTCAATATCCACATTTGTGAATCTCCACTGCATTTACTGACATTAAAAGTGTTTGGAACATAGAAAAGTCCATATAATTATACAAAAATGAAATATTAAACAGAAAAAAAAAATAAATCAACGACTCAGATGATGAAGCAGCCCAAAATATTCCTCAAAGTGGTTAATAGTTGACGAGAAATGAAAGAAAAAACGAATGAGAAAGAGAAACACAAAAGAAACCATAAAGAACTTGTGCGTTATCGCGCGGTTCGCTATGGGCAAGCATTTGTCCTGAGTGGTGTTTATCTTATTCTCTTCCCTCTCACGATCTCACTCTCACCTTACTCGCTGTCTCTTTTAGATCCTGGTTAGTGTTCGTAACCTGATGCTGTAGCCGCGTGTCGTATACGACAGACAGATAGCATAGCGGCACAAACGCGCGCGACTCGGATATGGTCGTCGTTGTGCACCCATAAGACGATTCTCAAACGACGTGGCGGGACAACGTCCTTATACACGCGCGTGTCTCATACACCTCTCTCTTCAGGACGATGTTGTATATAACTACATATACATAAATGTATATATATATATATAGAATGTATAGTTACATGAAGAATGAAAGAGAAAGGTGAGGGGTGACGTCTTTTGCTCGCGTCGACGAACGCGTTTGTCGCCGACGTGTATAATAGATACGAAACTCTTCTCAGGGAAATTTATTCGTTGAGTGTATACTCTCACGATCCATTCTGTGAATACAGATTTTTTTCTCCCTCTTCATTACCGGTTTTAAAACCTTCATATAACACGTGACACCTCAACTATGTTAAGGTATTTATATGACAAAATTTAATTTAAGACAGATCTTGATTAGTATTTTGTACTTTATTCTTCCTCATTTCACTCACTGTTTATTTTATGTTAAAAATGCTATTGAGAAATTCTTGATTGAAAGATATTGTTTCAATATAGATGTAATTACTTGATTTTAATAACTTGATTGAACACTTTTATCTCAAATTAAAACATGGTATTAATCGAATTATCTCGATAATATTGAGGAAAAAAAAATATAATCAACACTTTGAACGAGGATTTTTCTGAATGAGTCAATTCTCCACGCACCTCGTGTACTTATATTAATAAAGTTAATTGAAATTCCCACGCACTCTGCGTGCTCCAACAGAATATATTTACACTCTGCACGTTCAAACGAATAATTATACACTTTGTATGCTCAAATACTTTTGTTTTTTAATAATTTAATGATTAAGATGATAATTAGAAAAAATTAGTAATACAAATGTACACAATTGTACTTTTTTCTAAGCACACTTCAATAAAATTTCTCATTCCATGTTTTCCCCTTTTACTGTCTCCTTTTCAAACAACTTATTTTTTTCATCAGCAATGTAAATGCATAGAATAAAAAGATAATTACAACAAATACAAAGGTAACATTCTGCATTTTTATAACACTAATATAGTTATCCTGTCTCGATAATCCTCTAACTCTGCAAATTTTCATTATACATCACATTGTTACATTTTACATATATGTGCAACACTATCCATACCTGTTACGATGCATAAGTAAGGACAGGTATAATAGCCATTGTTAGAAGTGTGCGCATGAGCATCATGGTAAATGCTTTGTGCCAGTAACGATCGGCGGCATTGCTTTGTCGACCTGAACATGAACGTAAACAGATATATATTCACTTTATATGTAAATTTCACAGATATTCTCCCGATACATAGGAAGCCATGAACAAGAAAATCCTCTCTCACCAGAAATTGTAATGATATAACGTACAACGTATCTACAAACACGACCAGAACTTTTTTTTTCTATTCCTATTTCATTATTTCTCTTTGACCTTATCGTTGAGGATCAGTTGAACCTATAAATACCTAATTAATCATTAAAATTTTTTACAATAGTACAATACAAGACAAATAATGACGAGGGGGTTGTTGAACAAGATATTCAACGAGTCACGTAAATGTCGAATTTAAAGATCTATTGTAACAAGCACGTCGTATGTTACATACTTCATCAGTTGTTGGAATTATTCTATACATCTCTTTTTACATTTGAATATTTTATTATGTCACACACGTGTTACAAATGCGTCAAAAGAATATTTTTCTTCAACACATACATATCTGTGTGCTCTTACAATTACATATATATAAATGTATATGTAAGTACATGGGTGTCTTGTTTGCTTGAGCGTCGTCGTCTCATCGTTGGCTTTAAGATAAAACGAGAACGTATATGAGAGAGGGCCGCAAATTGCCTTTGGGCGACAATAAAAAGTCTACTCAGATGGTTTTCGTTGATACCACGAGATCCGCTATCAAATGGATGTGTAGGCGGTTACGTTACAGACACAAAAAATTTATTCGCGTTAACAAAAACTTAAAAAGTAAAAAACAAATAAGGAGATTATATTCCTTTACAAATATATTTTGACATTTATATCAGTTTGAATTTGTAAATATTTTGTATATAATCAAAAAATAGAACTCGATGAAGATTCCTTTACATATAACATGATCGTTAATTTTTTTCCTGTTTTTTCAGTTGCATTTACGTATATATAAGTATGTACATAAATGAATGATTATTTAGAACGTGCGCCCATCCACTTGAGTCACTTAACACTCAAAAATATATATCGCGCTATGCAGCAGTCGTGTTGGGTCCTGCTGTGCGCGCGGTCTTTACGCAAAGAATGGCAATTTGACAACGGATGCGCGCACATGGTGCTGATGATGGCTTCATGAGTATATATATATATATATATATATTCGAGAAAGTTTTTAAAGAGTGTTAGCAGGTCGAGAACACTCACCACTTGAGTTCAAGAGTATTTTCGCAAGTTCCTCACAATTTTATTTTTTTTTTCTCATCTTCCCGAACATATCGCTTATTAGAAGTTACTTCCTTGTTGGCTGACATTTTCAATTGGCTGAAGATAAACTGCAGATCCACTCTCGCACATCTGGGAAAGAAGAAGAGAAAAAAAATAAAAAAAAAAAAACCTCTTTCACTTCCCAAAAGTAATTTTTATTGTATCAAAAAAATTGTCAATTGATACTCTGCTTCTTATCATTATTTTTGTAGCAATTATTATTATTTCTTTTATTTATTTTTTCAGCCATGTGGGGTTGACATTGGTAAGGAATATAAATAGAAGATAGAACAAAGCAATCGAAAAATGTCAATACATTGTGCACAAGCATAAAGTGAAAACTAGGCAATGCCACAACAGACAAATGCTCCAAAGTCGAATGAGAAAACCAAGATGATAAAACAAATAAACAAAAAAGAAAAAGCACATATACATACAAGTATTGTCATATAAACAAATATATAGAAAGGACGAAAAAGTCTGGCAACGACATTCCACTGCCATTTGTTGTAATAACACTTCCTGTTTCCTCTTCCGAACTTATAAACACACATTCATATATTTATCTAGTTCTCTTCAAAAACCCTTACCTAAATCAACACTTTTGTTTATCATATCGTAGGACAAATATCTTGGATCTTTGCCATTATAATAAAAGAATTTTCCCAAGCATGCATACGAATTCATAAACGATGTAAAAGAACTTCTCGTTGAAAATTTATAAAATTTTATAAATAGTCGTTCAGGTCAAAAGTGAACATGAAATATTTTTGTATTCAAATGTACGTGACTGGGCCAGAGGTGATACAGTCCATCATACATATGCTGTCTATAGGCTATATATGTATATATGCTATATTGTATATGGTGTTTTCCATGAGATAGGACGTGTACACGCGCAACTCACATATCTGTGTGTATAGATGCCCATGTGAGAACTCAAAGCGACTATGGGGCATCGCGAGAAAGAGAGGAAAAGACACCCACGCAGGTGAGAGACCACACAAGATGGTCTCGCGCGTCATTTGTTGGACACTGCGGCATGCATGCAATGAGAGCTCATGTTTTGTGTGTGTAAGTGTTTGTTAGTGTGTATAGATGTATATATAAACGTGTTTTGCTTTTGCTATATGGACATTGGATGTTTATATACATTGCATTGTATACTATTTGACGTATGTTCTCTCTCCTTTCAAGTGTCGCGAATGTATGTAGATACACTCATGTGTTTAAATTTATATACACTTGTTCATTTTCATATGTACATATATCATTTTATGCAGAATTTTGTAACGCATCAAAAAGTATTCCATCAATTTTCGCGTATCGGCCATGATTTTCGTGTGAACGATATTTCCCAGTTAAATGAAAAAATTTATGTCACTGTAACTTTGTCTCTTCTATTTTCCATACTGAAGAAGGATAAAAATTAACATAAAATAACAAGTATTTATATTTAACCATGAACTTTTTCCATAATGTCTTGACTTATATCTCGTTGATACATTTAAAAGTATATATATATATTTAGTCACAACGACAAGGCATCAGATGAAGGACAGCAGTGTGAGGGGAGTAGAGATAAAAGAAAGACACACGGTAGTCGATTTATATGTTCGAGGTGCGGCAGTTCAATCAAAGCCTCAGGAAAGAAACCGGGAGCGATCCGTTCGACGGGGAAAGCATCAGATATCCATCTATACATACGCACACGCACATATCCATATATATACATATAAAATCTCTGCTAAGAAATTCCCTACGTTTGTCTCCTCACTCTTCACTCCACCTGATGTTGGGGCATTTGTAATCCAGTAAAAGCGCGTCCACATCAGTCGTACAAAACGCCACCATGGCACAGACATGCATACACACAAACGCCCAATATAGCCACGCGCGATGCGGCGGCGCGACGTGCAGCCCAATTTATATTGCGTCCCTTGGAACGTCCACGATTAATCCTTGGGTGAACGTCGCCCGAGTGAGACCACCCAAGTGAAACTAACACCCTTTCGCTCGCTCACCCTGGACACTGGTCGCGTCTCACAGTCGTAAAAGTCGTCCCACTTGAAGCAACATTTCGAACTGCCTAAACGCATATATCCGGACACAAACTCAATGCACCTATACACATCTACGTTCTTTATATATATGTGTGTATGAATCCATCTCAAAAACACACAGCAGCTGCATTGTGTCTTTCTTTTTTTTATTTCACTTTTCTTTTAATCATTTAGTAATCTTGACAGACAATTGTCTAAAATTGATATTGGACAGGTCAGTAATTCTTTTCAATATGAAATTATTATATTAAACGATATTGTTTTTCCTATTATTTTTTTAACATGGCCGAAGATTTAAGAGGATTTTTGTGGTCACTCCTTGAACACTTAAATTAAAGCGTTTCTGAGTATTTAAAAGTTGAGTACTATGGTCAAGACAGGAAATAGAATGTCCTAGCGACACTTGAATTTGTAGTGTTATAACTAAATGGGATAAGACACACACGTCATATAAAACAGGAATTATTCCAATTCATAGCAGCGATGTCAATTATATTCTGAACAAGACAATTTACTGTGATCATGGTTGTCCCCTTTTCACTATGTATTTAATGACTAGAATTTTCCTCTTCCAATGTAGATTATCTTTCTCATTTCTATATTTAATATTCATCGTAATAATTAACCAAGAGATTGGCCAGTTATTCATTCACTACGCCCACACTCATAGCAATGCACTGTGCATTTAATTATGAATCACGAGTCATTTTGGCAAACGAAAAAAAAAAAAACAAAAAAGAATAGAATAACATATTGAAAAAATTTTTATTTTTTCCATTATCCAGGCAAGGTGAGAAGTGACGAGAAAGAACCCGTTCGCTAATTTGAATATTGAGTTTGCGGGGGTGTTGGTAACGGGGCAGCTGCAACACAACTCTCATAAACCATAAAACGTCTCTAGACGCCATACACAAACATATATAAATGCAATATGAGGACGTGGGTGCTTGCACCATCAGCAAAAGAGGAAGAATAAAAAAAAATCGAATATCCAGTGGTGGAGATCATGACATTGGAGGAAATTCCATGGAATGTGAGATAACGATCTTTCTACCCATCATATAATGAAAGAAAAACTCACTGAAGAGGGTCTGTTTCTCAGTGGCTATCGACTTCAAGTTCATATGATGGCTTTCCATCCGGGTCTATTGGACGTCAAGGGAATATGTATCTACCGTTTAGCGAAATCGATACTCGTTTTTATGAGGCATTTATCTAATCGGTGTAAATATACGTGGAAATAGCTCTAACCGCGCGCTTATATTTTCCATCAAACCTGTTCATATATGAAATAACCACTTATATGTATACATAGATAAAAATAAATATGTATAAGAATACTTATGAATACTTTCTACATGAATGTTGGAAACAACATTTAATAAACTGTATGTATGCAGATGTGTTTATATATATGTATGCCACATAATTTTTCTTGAATGCCCATCGTCGTCTTGTTCGTCTCCTCGTTCTCAGCAATATTCTTTTCCTTATAGCTTCAGGGCAAAGTTCATTTTATTATCCCAACACTTGTAGATACTTATATTACATATAACACCTGCTTTATGTGCAATTTTAACTAGTTAGAAAGTAAGTAAAGGAAAAGTAAATGAATAAACGAATGAATGAATGAAACATCTGGAATTATATGAATAGAATTTGTAGGAATAGTTAGTATTGTAAATTCAGGTTTTGCTTGAATTTTTGATACATTAAATATGTAAATTGATGACAGATTGGAAAAAAATTACATCTCCTTGACATTGACATGAAGAATGAGACGAAAGTTGGTAGATAAAACAAAATAGAATAGACTTGATAATTCCACGAAAGTGAATTTAAAAAAAGACAAAATGTTTAAGAAGAAAATAATTCCACTTGACTATTCTCAATTTTCATTAGTTGTGGTTTTAAAAAACATATATACATATTTTTTCTTCTCTTCTTTCATTTCTTTGTCGCAAAAGTATACCCCAAGCGAAGGGGTCCAATCATTCAACTGAGAACGCAATGAATGGCTGGCATTTACATATACCAAGATGGCGAGTATCTTATTACAAGCGAGAGAGCATATAGCATATAAATAGTGGTGGTATGGGAGACTGTTGAGAGGGCGGGGTATGTAGAGGAGGGAGGAAGAGAAAAGCAAAGTGCTCTTATAGAACGTGGGTTTCGTTGTGGCCCAGACTACACATATTCCATTATATATCTATATATATATATAAACAATGCGCATTCAAGGTGGTCGCTGTGGTAATACCCAGCAACGACGTGCCGTTGAAGACATGATTAACATCCGTTAATAAGATGGATGCGCTCGTGACATCCATTGTTGACCGTGGACATTCGAATGTGATTTAGATGGTTGCGCTTGGGCCATCAGAGCATATGGCTGAAAGTACCAACGAGTCCATATAGGTACACACCAACATCAATGTATCCTTAACATATCCATACATTAATACGCACGTCTTTCATATCCGCATTTATTATTATTTAACTATAAATATGTATATGTGTGGATATAATGGTCAAAACCTTTTTAACTAATGGCCAAACCAACCTTTAAATCTCATAATTTTTCTTCTCTTCTTTTCTCATTCACATATAATCATATCTATATATAAATTCACACGTATGAATCCTTGAATTCCACCTTGGTCGTTTTTATTCAACGTATACATTAATATTCAATTAATTATTTGGAAAAAAAAAAATTTAATAACACGTTTGAAGAAATTATAAGATATTTTTATATTTGTGAGAATTTGTTGTATTATTATGAAAATATTCTTGTCTGGTTTATGAGTTACGAATCTTTCGTGGAAGATTGTGTGTTAAGAAGATTAATTCTTCCCCATACCATCCCCTATACATAATCATTTTTATTCATATGTATATATATTCATACTTACTCCAGACGATCTTTAATGTACCAATCTGTGAACACACACAGTCATTTCTTCAGATAGATGTTTTGTATAATGTTACCGCTCCAAGAAAAATCATTGGATGCCATATGCCGCGCACATACGTGCGAAATAGGTGAGTATAACTATACATACATATATATATATGGGTGTACGTATGTAATATACGTGGAACGCGCGATGCTGCAAGGCGAACATTAAACTCTCTGCGTAACCTCGCGCGCTATCTCGCGCCGCAACAGCTGCTATACGTGGCACGATGCACACATACACTGTGGTCTATATGCACCTTTATCATTTTGCATCTTAGTGATTTAACGCAAATTTCTTATTTCGAATAATCGCACGTTGAAAATTCGTATTGCAGATATTATTGTTTTGTCGTAGTGAATTAATATGAGATAAGAAAAAGAAATTTTTTATTATTACAGTCCTATCAATGCAATTAATTCATTTATTTTCTATTAGGTATGATTGATATTTATTGTACGTAATACGCTGGTCTTTGAAACACTTTTTCATTACAAATTATGTCAAATAATGTTCAATTCAATTTATAATAAAAATCCCCTCATTAATTAACATAATAATAACTCAAAACATTCATCTGATATTTTTATACCTCACCAACTGTCACATATTTTAATTATTGCATCGATTGAACTTGAATGAAGCGACAACACCCTCTCTCTCCCCTAATTCATGAATATGCCCGCATCAAGAACGAGAGAAAAAAGAGATGAAATAAGAAGGAGGTATATCTAAAATGAGACGAAAAATTAATGAAACACGCCCCTATATACACATCTATTCGGATGCTGTGCATACACATTCATATATTAAATATGTATGATGCACCTGGCGCGTATACAAAATACCTTTTCAAACATTTGAACATCTCCCAAAAATAAGAAATAGAATAAAAAATTGAAAACATCGTCGTAACATATATCTAATTAAATCCTCTGCATCAACCAATCGTAAATTTCAGCTGCAAACATTCACAAGTAATAAAAGGAATAATAAAGAATATATATACAAAGAGAAATAAAAGAAAAAAAATCAACAGCACACACGCACAAACTAAAATAATCATGATCTGTTAGCTAAATGACACACGCTCGAAAGAGTTTAGACCTTGTTCTCTTATCAATTAATTCAGTCCAATAGCCAATTGACAGTTTGAAAAATGTGCGGGGGAGAATTGAGTGTATGTACATGTATAGTATCGAAAGTATTATATAGGTGAAAAAAATCTGGGACTTTAAAACTTAGGTATATATATATATATATATACATTGTTGTGTGGCCTACATGACCATTTGGACGACAACGCAGACGGAGAATATATAAGATATATGAGTCTGATATGCGACGACACTACAAGGTTCGTTAAGGTTGAACGATTGGTTTTATAAAGTCTATATGTAAACCTCTTTATATTCAACTTATGCACGAATGAGGAATGCACATTGCGTAAGAATAAACAGAATGCAGATTAAAAATGCAATGACCACAAATTTTAAACACTTTTTATAATCACTCATTATTTTTCCTCAACAAAAAAATTAATTTTCGTTAAATTCTCGATAAAATATCAACATTTTATCGAACTAATACCAGCGGCGACATCACACGGCAGTAGTGACACTCCGAAGAGACGATCGAAGAGTAGAAACATTGTAACATAACATCCAGGCTATGGGATGACGCCAATGACGTCGCACATAGCATTTAAGAGCAATCCCTTCTCATCAAGTGTAAAGAATTGATGATGAAGAAAGAATAGATTGTGTCGTATAAATTATGCGTCTGTGTGTAGGAAATATTCGTGGTCGGCGAAACTTTCAACAAACACAGTTAAACCAAGCGTGACCCGTCCAAACTCATCTTGTTCGTTAGAGTATGTGAGACCCGCCCAAAACTGGACAAGTATACAAGCGAATGACGACGAATGCGCTACGACATATGTTGTCCTTTTGCCTCTGCAACTTTCGCGACACTTTTATATATACTTACAACACATATATACACACACACACATGTATGTTCATGTGAACTTCAACTTGTGCCGTATTTCAACTCACATTATATATACACCAAGCTCCGCATGCAAAAGTTAAATACATTAGCGCCTATATGCTTGCTCCAAAGTTACGCGTACTGCATCATCACCATCGTCGTCTTATTCGACATACAAAATCAGTGATGGAGACGTAAAGTTTACTCGCGAACGAGTTTATATATATATATATATATATATATATATATATATATATATAAATGTCAATGATGTAAATGGAATGAGCGAATGAAGATTGAGCTGACGACATTCAAACATCAGCGCACGCCAAAAAATAATTTCAATCTCTGTGCAAGCGACGCGAGTGCACACGCGGAAAATTGATTACATCTCGAGTGGCAGAAAGATTTTATTAAGGAAAGCTCAACGAATCGATAATTAGTGTGTCAATTAATGGTAATATGCCATATAATTACGTCCGTGAGTTAATGTACACTAATATAATAAAAATGTACGTGCGGATTTCTTTTCTTCATGTGCGCCCATCCAATTTTTGGTGCAGGAAGAATATGTTCATGTGTCTGTACATACCTACCTGTCTCTCATCCCGTCTTTCACGGTGCAATAACCGTGGATTAATTGAATGTACCGGCTGTCGGTGCGATGCCCCGGCAATCCTTTCCATATATATATTTTATTTTTTCCCCTTTTTATTTTCTTACCCGCCCATATTCATCCCTGCAAGAAAGTTTAATTTGAAATGTAGGTACACGCCTCTCTTATTCGCTGATGAGTCATTGAAAAAAATTCACACTTGCGCGCGCGGATGCAGGACGAGACACTTGAAGAGATTAAAATGTCTTATAACATGTGTGAGTGTATATGTGTGAGTGAATATGTGAGGATACAAAGAGAATTATGTCTTAATATTTTATGTTTGAATTAAATTAAAATTATTTTCGTTCATGTGCAAATGTTGGAAATTCATGGGGAAAATATTGTGATAGAATATGTGAGTGTATATACAACGATGTCGTAATACAATTCACACTTATACTAAACACGAAATATTACACAGTTGAATAAAATATTCATTCGCTAAATCAATTTATAGAAATAAATAAATCGTTTCATATTGTTTAAATCGAACGCTCCTGAGATTTTTATAATAACAACACAATCAACATTAAATACAGAAAAAATCTCGCCCAGGAATTTTTATAATATTAAAAGTAATGGCAACATATATTAGTTTTAACGAAGAAAACTTTTTTTTACTAGCTCATTCATACATATACATAAACTCGTACACATTCATACCGCTGCGAGTCATTTGTTTCCACAATGTGAGAGCGCGCGAGCCGAAAACAATGGATATATTCTTGCCATATACAATCCTCTCCCATGAACATGAGAGTATGTGAAGCCCAAATGAAAAAAGTAAAAGGAAGAACTAAATAAAAAAAATTGCGAATTCAAAGAGAAGAGAAAAAAAAAATAAGAACTCGCCAGAATTTCAACTCAGTACCAGTTTTTGTATGCACTGAAAAGAATATACATATACATATGGATATATTTCTACATGGAGAACTTGTGCGATGTCGCAATTTCAATTTCAAATTAAGTTCCAATTCCACACAGTGTCGCGCCCACTTGAAAAAAATTCAAGCTTTGTGCAGAGTCAACATCGCCTGGCAAGCGTGTGCCATAGTTAAAGGTTTGTATGTATATTTATTTATCCATATACATGTTTGTATGTATTTATATTCACAGGTATGTATCGGATGAAAGTAGAATAGTTTAGACAATAATATAAGCGGCTTTGTAAAGATATACCAAATTATTCCTGTCTGAAGGATTAAAATTGTCCGAAATTATATGCACAGTATAACAATAATTGAAAGCGAAACGTATTTTTGAAAACGAAAAATTTTTCCACAGTGTACTATTGAAATAACTCCTTCTCTATTCACTTGACCTGCTTGACAGCAGGGTATTTTTAAATTTATGACTGTCAGAAGTATATATTGAAGATATTTGTAAACACAAGACGAAAATGTGCGTGGAATTTAACCATAACCAGTTGATTGGTATGTTTATTGTTACTGGGAATTGATGGGAAAAATTTTTGGTAAATAGCTTGAGCTACTGTGTCGCACACTTCATGACTACCACACCTCTATGCATAGTACTCATAATGTTTCAAGTATATAAACCTGGGTTTATGTTATTGATGAAGGGAAAAAGGGTTATGTGGTTCTACGATGATTTTTGGTTGACCCGAAAAGTCCACTGTAGATATTCAGGTCGAGTTAACCCGACAATATTTACAGCAACACTTTTGTTTCATTATCAACATCCTGAAGCGATCAATAAATTATTGATGCTGTTAGTAGCATATTTGGGTCAATGCTGAAAAATAATTCATGATTAAATCGCGTATATGATGGGGAGTATGAGAAGTATTTTGATATATATAATACGTTTGAGATGAAATGCAACTGATAGGAATGATGACAGCAAAATAACCGTGAACTTTATATTCATCTGCTGCATAAATACATTTTCAGGGCAGTAATTTTTCTTTTTTATTTCTCACATGATGATATAAAAAGATTCGTCAATTATTAATTATAGATTGGTGATAATTTATTGAAAAATGCACCTTCACGGTTATAAAAAATTCTTAAAGCACCATAGAATATTGTTGTTGGTAGTTTTACTGTAAAATTGGATCTGATAATTTTTAATAGCCGATTTATGAGTGGTGATTACAAATTTCATATTATCGATTTCTCATGTGCTCTTTACCTAACTGCCCAAATGTTTTGACTACCGTCCAAATATTTATACTTAATTTCAACCGTTCAATATTTAATTTTCATCATAAACAATGAAATTCCGTTCAAGTTTTGGTTGTCGGATTATTCACACTAAAAATATATCACCGTGACGAGAAAACAGGCTCCTGAAATTTTGTCTATACCGCAACAATATTTACTTCAAGGACGGGAGAGTTTTTTCTCTCCACAGGAGAACTACCGCTTTACTTATGCGGTTATGTGTATGTATATATACATTTCTACGCCCTCGATGCAATTTTTCGCTTGGCAGCCACGATAGAGGAAAAACTTGTCATATTCTGGCCACTATTCGGTGTATTTATGGCCGCAAAAATATGGTCACAAAACGTTAGGAGGTCCGTAAACATCATCCATGAAGAATGTTACGCGTTCTCAATTTCCGCAACGCACCTTTTTACATTTAGATATACGTGCAAGGTGAAAGAGTAGAGAGAGGGAGACAAATCGGTTAGTGCAAATCCGCAGTTTGTTTTCCGCCAGTGCATTTGAATTATGACGTGACCCCCGGGTTAGCGCGAAAATGCAGATAGAATATATATCTATATATTCAATGTATGTTCCCCTTCTTCAACAAATTTTTTTCTCTTCACATCTTCCTACAAAACTTCCCGTCCAATTCTTCTCGAGGCAGAGTCGTAAAAAAATTATTTTTTCTCCCGCGATTTATGTCCATATTTCAGCCCTCAGTCCAAATACCAAAATAAGCGAAACGGCATGCGAGAAAATTGAGAAAGATAAAAATACAGGAAGGGAAAATAAAATATTGTAAAAGAATGATTTACGATGATAGATGGATCCAAATTAATGATACACTCATCAGTCACGATTATTGAAACGTAGAAGTAAAGAAAGGTCAAGTTTGTTGTGTTGAATATATTGATATGTGTTCGTATCTGAATGAGTAATTTTGAATGTTTAATATACAGAAGCCTCATAAACTCATCACAATGACATACGTATGTAAAATATTTGTGTTAGATCGTTCATTACTGCTCGTAGATTTCAATAAAATGTCTCAACAACTCTATAAATTTTATTTGCCACTCAAAAGAATTCTTATGTATTCCATTGCAGTATTATATCTGGAAAACAAGATAGAATAGTTTGAGAATTTTTCTTCATTTTTTCTTACAACAAACATAAATTGCTGCGTAACATCTGCTATGTCAATATAATATTGGACGATTTTTCTCTGAATTTTTCTATTCACAATGTTCTTATGAATCGACAATGGATAAAACTAACTGAACGAATCATTCAATATGCACTGTTTACTGTATAAGAAATCACCGTTTCCAAAGGTGCGGGAAAATCGTGTGAATACTAATGCAAAATCCGTGACGGTCCCGGGCATCGTCGTCTCATTGATGCTATTATATTCAAGCCATGTCACACATAACCGAATCAAATTGCTGATGCACACTTCCACTATATTTCCGTTCTTTTTATTTTCACAAACTAAAAAGGTGTCTACAACGAATCGTAATCAGATCAATTCTCAATGAAATTAATTAAACATGGCGATTAAAATGTTACGACTTTTTGTAATCGTTACAGAAGTAGTTTTAATTATTCCCAACATTTTTATCCACTGAAAAAAAAAATGACTTGGTAAATTCCATCTACTGTGTGTACAAATGCAGCAGCTGGGAAGGAATAAACTTAACGAAGGGACATTGTAGGCATTGGTAGACACGACGGTGCGGACGAGTTTCGTGGGCGGAGAAGGCCCGCAAAAGCCGCATCGGTCTCCGTGAAATCGGCAATTCGACGCGGCTACGATGTTCCATGTTGCTTCCAACGTCCCGTATACAGTCGCGCGACTTATTCGATATAGGGGTACACACATATATATGTTTATACATGTATATACAGTATGTATGAGGGTCTTAAATAGCCTGAAAAGTGTTTCCCAATGTGTGGGTGTGCGGGGAAAAGAGAATACAGTAAATGGTACTACTACACTGCGGCTTCGTTTCTCTTTTATACGTGGAAGAGAAAAATTTTCTTGGATCTACTACGACTGTATAAAGCGCTCAGGGGGCAATTTGACTCGCTTGAACTCGCTCTTTGCGCCATTGTCATATACTTGTAATACCTATATATACAAGTGCTTTTTCTTCTTAATATACATATGTATAAACATATATTGGTATGTGCATGTGAATGCCCAGTAGCTGAGTGAATTTTATAATTTCATAGAGAAAAGAAAAAAAATATTAGAAAGAATGGAGAAAAAATACCAGAGTTCGTGCGTGATATTTTCAAGTGACGCGTGTTGCATATTATTCTTTTCAATTCTTTGTCATACATACGTTTTACGTAGCATATACTATTTGGAATACTAACGATCGACAAAAATGAATACACACAGGTGTGAAAAAGAGAAGAAAAATAAAAGAAACGAAAAGAAAGAAAATTATAATATCAATAGAGCAGGAGTATTTATTTAACGCGTTGAACAAATGGAATGAAATTAAAAAATATAATTTATTTAAGATATGTCGAATTTTATCTTTTAGAAATTCATGAAAACACATTTGGTGAAAGAGAAATTCGTGAGATGAAAAGTATGCATTAATTTTACGAGGAAATTTTGTTGAATATACAAGGGTAGTGAAAATTTTCTCTTCAAAATACAGGAGTATATAAATGGAGAGGAGAAGCCCTTTTTCCTTTTTTTTTTTTCAATCTCCCATCATTCCCAGGAAGGAAAGTTATCCAATTTTTTTTTCATATCTGTGTATATGGGTCGTTGAATCATTCATTGTGACGTCGATGACGTCTATGATTCACAATATCTTCCGCCTCCATAATAAAACACCCCCATATATACTCACGCGTGCTCCATTGGCCACACTACCTACGAAAAACTTCACTATTATATTCTATATAAGCTATATGGGGCTACAAAATGTCCTATGGGAAACCCTCCTTCAATCAAACGTTTTGGATGCTACTCATATATACATTTATATCCTCCACTTAAAAAGGATCTTAACTACCACCAATATTCATTCACAAAAATTCCAATTTATTCACACGACAATTGATGATCGTCATATTAAAGTAACAAAAAGTTGCCGGAAAAAAATTATTTGCGGTGATAAAAATTTTTCAAGCTTTCCCTTTTTTTCCCCCTCTTTCAATTTTATGAATGAAAGAAAGGATATTATTAACGTAAAAAAAAAAATTCCATCGTTCAGTCAAATAAAGTGTGGTATTTAAAATTTAATAGTCACATTCGATAGTTATAAAATATTTTATTTCATACTATAAAAACCACAAAAATGGATAAAAATACATACGTATACATGTGTGACTGGTTTGACCTCTAGCTATACCAAAGGGCAGGAAAAATAAAATAATAATTACCATAGCCACTCGTGAAAACACACTTATATATTGGGATGTGGATACATACAAATGGAAGAAGGAAAACTTAATGTGTGAGAGATTGAACTTAAATGCCATAGATGATAAGTCACGTCGGCTTTTAACTCCAATATACACATAAGTGCATAAAGAAAATTCCACACTGTCATGTGATAATGGTATAAACGTTATAAAATTATTTTTACACTGTCATAACGTGATGCAAATGATTTGCATATGCATAAAAAGGATTTTTACCTCGATGGCAAATTTTTTATCACAATATGTTTCTTTTGAATGTCAGAAATATACATTGAAGTGTATGTACTTTCCAGTTGCACAATGCAACATGCGATTCAATAAATTAAAATGCAATCGAACACTGAATTACGCGAATTCACAGATTTTTTTTTCTTCTTTCATTCGATTATTATTTTTTCCTTTCTACTTCTCCAATTTAATGGAGGTAAAAGTCAGTTGAAATGTAAGAGACCCTAAAATGAACGATAAATCCCTCACTAGCACATTCACACTATCCATACCCAAACACTTGCATCCACGCCGACATAAGTAGTGTCGACAAAAGGTAGGCCGCTTCTCCCTTTCATAGCCACTCCTTTCAAAGAATTATTTCTTTCAAGTTTCACCGCCTTTTAGTCGCTAATGCACAACGCCACAATTTTCATCTACAGCATACTGACATCCATATCCCCACTATCCCCTTACCGAAACAAGTTTTTTTTTATTCGTGTATATTATTTGACTGAAATGCACTGCTCAAAATTTTACGCACCCGTGGTAAACCATAAACTTCAATAATTAAGATCGACGATATCTTGATGGGTTTTTTTTTCCTTTACAGCAAATATTAGTTTTGTACTAATGGAAATACCGGGTGAAAAAATAAAAAAACAAACAAGTCAGGTGTATGGATGAAAATTGATACTGCAATCTTTTTTCTTTGTTTATCATCGGAAATCAATGAGCTTCCTAGACGCGTAATTGTTCATATCACAGATGTTACTATCATAAACATAATTCAATGAGTTCAAGTAATCTCCTCACTTGAAACACCTGTCTAGAAGCAATTATTTTTGCAGGATCATTAAATAAAATTAATTGTCATTCAAATGTATTTATTCAATTCCAGTCACATGTGTTTGTTGTAAATAAAATACTCTCAGGAAAATCAGGAAATGTGTATCGTAATGAAAAAATATATACAGATATAGTCGAAACACGAGGCATTGCACACAGACACAAGACCATGAGATAAATGATAACGAGAAAGTCGACACCGGATTTGTTTTTTTCAACCGTTCTATACTTGCTCTGTTGCCACAAGTATATAATATAATTGGTCGTTTTCCTGCCGATATTCCCGTTTTCAATAAATATGTCCGAATGTCTATTAGCCGCAAGGAGAGCGAAACGAAATCCTCGAAGTTATGGTCATTGGAAGCAAAAGGATCCCATCTGCAACGATGGGCGCGTGGTATAAAGAACGAACGAGAGAATGGTACAGAGTGAGTGAGAGTGGGCGGTATGAAAGATACGAGGGCGCGAGTAACCAGCATTTTTCTGCTCTACACATCTGTTTCGCATAACCAGAAAATTTGTGTGCGTGTGTTCTTGTCTATAGGGAAAAAAAAATATGGTAAAAAAAAAAGAATAGCGGAAGAGAGATAACATATGAGACAATTTGAATACCCGACGACACTTTTAGGAATATATAAATGATCGGTACATTCCTACAAATGAAAATGGAATTTCATCTGCGAAATATTGTTGGGATATGAACCATCGTGGCAATTTATCGTCAATTCACAATTCTCAAACAATAATAAACGATCAATTTATCATTGGAAAAGAGTTTGGGAATGAAAACAGAACCAACGTATAAAATATAAAATACATTACGTTTGATCACGTTCTTTTTATGTTTTTATTTTGTGATATTTTCACTTGATTCCTATACGTGCGCGGCAATACAAGAAATATGCGACGTGAAACGCCAATGATCAAGCGGCGAGGGTCGTTCCAGGACCCGTCACGTCCCAACACAGAGAGAGAGTAAGAGAGGATGAGGGTGGGAGAGAAAGCCCATTCTCCTGAGATCCAAGGTGATTGCAATAGTGAACCGCGCGTGTTGCCCAGGTCAATAATGATAGGGCAAAAGGACCGCGCATTTGTGGTAAATTGAAGTTGGTCAAAAGTAATGAAATTTTTTTACTTTACGAAAAATATAATTCAAAATATAAAAGTTATTATTTTCATAGCGTTTTCACAATCTCAAGAAAAATAGAAGAATGATTCCAGAACTGATTCTAAAATGTTCAAAAAATTCCGACATCACATAATGATTTTACTAATAAAAAATGTCAGTGAATGAACTAACACGAATATAAATTTAGTTTTAATCTGTTAGAGTTTATGAAATACCTAATGACACGTCGTATTTAAACACGTCATGTCTTTTTTCCTTCTTTTTTCTTTTTTAAAAGACCTCTCGTCCGACGCACGCTCACAATAAATTGGAGCTGTTGCCCCAAACACACAATTTCGTGCAGGACGCGTGGCACAAAAACCAGAGCACGCTTCACGCAGGCGACAAAAAATTGGTCTAATAATAGTAAAAACTAGAGTAGCCAGAGCTTTGAAAGAAAACGCGGTTAACAGTTCAGCGAAAATAGAAAAAAAAAGTTGGGAAAAAAAGAAACGACGCGGGTGGAGGTCTTTTTACGGTGAGGGTGATGGTGGTTTGGGTATCCCGGAAATATCTTCTCAAGACAGCCGCGTATATTTTACAACTACATGACAAAGAAAACAAGCGAGAAGAGAGTGACAGAATATTGTTGGACCTTAGACCATATTGAAAACGGGAAGAAAAAATTATTCTCCTACATTTTATGTAAAAGGTCGTGCGTTAAAAACATTTTTGTCGTGCACACACCTCAATATAATATTACGAGCGCGTTTCTTTTAAAAATAGTTCGTCTTCATTTTTATTTGGGTGACCGTAATAACGCAGAAAGTGTACCGAAAAAGCCTCCTAAAATATATATAGAGATGTATTTTTCACAAAAGTTTTGGCTAGAATACTTTAAAGAGCAGTTGGATGTTTTTGAGGGATCCTGTCATCGGCCAAAAATCTGAACTGTGCTGCATTTCGCTCTACAAAAATTTTTATGGACGTCTTAGGGATGCTTGATATATATACATAGTATTAAATGTTTTGCGCTTTGGAAGTCAGGCAGCGCAAAAATATCGTAAAAATATATATTTTCCACCGGTCGACTCTCATTTTTACGATAAACTGTATATTTGACCGGTGGATATAGTGAGGGTAACGACCAGGTTTTTCACAAAAATATTCCACCCAAAGCACCACTGCTAATATACCGTTGGTCTGAATTACATTTTGTCTGTATTTGTATCAGGGCTATGTCATGATTGGTTTATTACTTAGGTTTAAAATTGGGAAATAATGTTGAAGGTCGAGTCCGTAGTTAGAGACTCAATTACACCAAAATATATGTACATGTACACACTTATATTACACTTTAGTTCGTAAATATTTCATATTTTTAGAAAGAAAAAGCCAAACAGTTACATATGAAAAATAAAGAAACACCTGAGAATAAGTTAACTCCTGAGATTTGGAAATTCGATGTAAAAGTAAAACGAATAAATAATATAAATGTGCTGTGAATAATTTAAACAAAAGTGAAACGAGTAGAAGCATAACTGCATAACTCTTATGCATGCACAATAATATGATTTATGACGCTAATAGTTCAAAGTGAAGCGTGGAGTGTGTTGGATAATAGTAGAGCATAACCTGACAAGACCCTAAAAACCCCTTTGGGAAAAATAGAGTTGGACGAAAAATTGAAACCCTTACCTAAGAACTCTTATTTACAACTAGAGTACTCTCATTCTTCCACTGTCGTCTGTGTCATTTGTATTGCGTTGAATTGGGTTGGTGAACTGGATGACCAGAACAGCCCAATAGGGTGCAATAAAAGTAAAGTAAGCCATTTTGCATATATATTGTAGGTATAAGTACCCAAATCCATATTTCAAAATATGCAAAGGGTGAGTATTTTTAACCCTAACCTAAAATTACGTCGTAAAGACAAATTGGAACATGACAAAGGACTTGGCGTGCTCTAGTTGCATATAATAAGAGAAATTTTGGCACAGGAGGAGATGATTTTGAAGGTTGGAACCCCTTTTATGAAAGACTTATTTAAAGTGCCTTCACTCTTCTCCACATTCATATATACAAAGTATTATTTACTGGAATTTAAAAGTCACTTGCAGAATATATTTTCTACATTGGAAAATAATTTATTACGTCAAACGGCTACACAAATATGTACCGATTTCTTCTACAGTTCCGCCCTCCCTTTTTCCACCTCCACTCAGTCTACGTTGGTGTTCCGTCAAAATCTGGGTAGTGCATTTGAAAATTTACGATTCAGCGCTGTGTTACAGTTTAAATAAGACTCATTCTTGAATGTGGCGATAATAACGGAAAAAAATATAATATGCGAACCAGAAAAAAAAACGGAGCAGGAATAGAAAACTTGTCTTGCTCCAAGGCAAATTATTTTCTTCCAGCAATGTCTCTCTTTTGTGAAATATTTTATGGTTGGGAAAGAACGAAATTTGCAAGCCAACTTAATGTTTGTTCACCATGAAAAAAAAATTTGTAACAAATAAAACCCGCGGTCGAAACTAGAGCAATATTCTTTCATTGTCAAATTTTAAAATCATGTCCGTTAGAGCACTCATTTTCACAGTAAAAATATTGGGCCTATTCATGATGTCATGTTACCAATACACAATATTTATACAGCTATATATAAATTAATACTAAAGAAAGTTGAAAAAAGAAGCAATAAAAATAAAAAGATATATGACCTGAAACAGTTTCGGACAGGATAAAAAAATTAATTATAAATCATAAAAAAAATGGATGTCAGGAAGATTGAAGAGTGAAAATAAATGAATGAACGAAAATTTGCTTTGTAATACTTTGCGCATAAATATTAATAACTCTCTCGCAATAGGCATTATTTAAACGTTTTCAATTTATATATCGTACGGACAAGAGGCGCCTTCAACTGCGATGATAATATGGTTAATACGTTATTAATTCCGCCCACAACACATTTTGATAAATCGTTTCGCTTGTCGAGTAATGCATTTTTGAGTGATTCCAAACAATATTGTGTCTCGTTACAGAGAGTATACTTTTTACGTATACATATAATATACGCGACGGTCCGTCTTTGGTGGTCCATGAGAGTGCGCGGGGTCTTACATGAATCCGCGTTCACCATCGTATTAAATGGACCCCGGAGGTTGTACAAAACGCCAAGACCCACGATTAAAATTACGATATACTTTTATGTTCGCGCGGCTAACTGAAAGTTAATGCGCCGTCAAATGATTCTTTTCCCTTCCTCACATACATATAGGTATATATCTATCTATATATCGCCTTCCCCCTCTTACCAACAATTCGAAATACCTATTTTCGTGCATTTGATAAACTTCACGGAGTATAGAAGCAATTCGCTTTGCGCAATTTGTATCAGTGAGTGCCTATTTTTTTTTCTTTTCATTTGAATGAGAAATGAAGAAACTAAAAAACGACTCCAACTACAAAGCCCGGAAAGAATTATGATACGAAATTTTAAATATATTTAGATCTTAGAATACATAAAAAAAAAAACATTAAAATAATTGTAAATGCACACATAATATAATTTTTCTTTCAAATATACGAGCGTTCCACAAAGTTCTTATATAGAACCAATTTTTTTACGATCGTATTTGAAAGCCCTCAAATTTGTTTTTAACTACGTCTAATAATTCATATGAATTCTTTACACTTCACTACAAAGAAAAAATATGGAAAGAAAAATAATAACAATGAAAATAAAAAATTGAAACGAAGAAAATAGTTCTGAGAAACGAAATAAATAAAATTGACCACGTACATCTTATACGTGGTACGTTCATTTAGAATGGCTTCGAAACCCACAACTTCACGCCATAACCAATCAGACTATTTAAAAAAAAAGGGTTACAGGTAGACTAACCAAAATATATTACTAACAGTAAATCCTTACACACTACCGTATGCCACATGAAAAAAAATTGAGAAAAAGAAATTATGTCAGGAACATTCGTTAACTCTACGGTTAAGAGGTCAATTTTTTTTTCGCAACTGTCGATGTGGTTCATTGAGCCACTGGTCAACCCATGACAGCCCCTAACGGTGAATATATATATATAATTCATAAATATAGTAAACCCTTTTCTATAAAATGAGGTACCAACATCCAGTGCACGTAGAAAATAATAACGTTAAGGTGGAAATATCTACATTTTCAATTTTCTAGCAGCAACAAAAAAAAAGTGAAGGTCAAAACAATTTCACAACAATTCCAAAAGAAAGTATTCGAAAGACTTTCACCCCCTTCATTGCGACATAATTTTCAGCAGTGTTATATTACCCTCTCTTATATATAACCCTTCTTCAAATTTCTAGAATAAATGTGGACAATGTCAACAATAAAACAGTAAAGTCAAAGATAAAATCTATGACATTCACAATGTCTCTCTGATTTTTTTTTCTTCTTACCCCTGTCTTTATCCCTAGTATATAAAAATATATTCAATATTTCTAAGAGCACAGTCAGATTTTATACCAACTCTTTCGAAAATACCCTTTTCGCTCTGAGGTAAAGATGGAAAAAAAAAGGGATAAAATTAAGGGATACCCGCAATAAAGCAATATTTTGACATCGATTTTTTTTCTCTCCCACGTCCATTTATGTAGTCTATACACTGAGACCAATTCGATGGTTTATGGGGAAAATTAAACCGCTTCTTTCCGCATTGTGGAAGAGGAATTTTCGTATATGGGTAAGGGTTAAAAATGGTTGTTGCTGCATTTCCTTTTCGTCATAAAATTGACGTTAGTTAATATTTTACCCTTCCACTGTAACGCCACGTTAAAGGGTAAAAAATTTTTTTTTCTATATCCCTCAACCTGCCGTGCGAATTTTCACAGTTGTGAAAACATAAATCATATTTGAAGAAAAAAAAAACAACTACCGTACTTTAACCTAAAATTCAATATGTACAGTTGAATTTTCAGAAAAACTGTTCACTTTTTTTTTCCTTTCAAGTGAAAAAAAAAAGTAACAGGACATTTTTTTTCGTCATTCTTTCGATGCGGTAGACAATATATACTCGTATATGTACAATACACAACTACTTGACATAAACTCTCGTCCTATTGGTCTTTGAAAGCAGAAGAATAAACTCAGCCCCACACATTCATATTTTCATGCGAGGGAAAAAAGCACTACGTCACTGTCATATGTGTTGTATATTGTATCCAAGTATACATACATCAGAAAATAAAGAAAAGAAAAAAATTAAAGGAGACTGAGAATGGGAAACTGTACTCTCTCACACACTACGTATACCCTTTCTACTGTCTCCAATCAAGGTTTTTGAATATATTCATTCTTACATAGTGACCACACACGCGCGAGACCGCACACGCATCCATACTAAACCCTTTGCTCATCCACTATATAACAATTACAATTTTATATCCACATAAGAAACGCATAAAGAGCACTTTTACATCACCTCAATGTTCATTCACAAATTACAAATAATGCAACAAAAAATAAAAGAAATATCCTAATGAATGTCAAACCCAAACATACGATGACACAAATGCTTTTTGCTAATTTTATATTTTATCTTCCATTCATTAATTTTTACCCCCATAAAAATTTCGTAATTGAACGACAAAAAAATTTCCAACATTAAATTGTAGTATATATTCATATACGTAATAAAAACTACGTTACATATGTATATATATATACACATGTATAAACTGAATGCGATGGTTCCCTCGATGATTCTCACGTCTGGTTAACCCTTCGCGACCCTAAGGGGAAGCGTCGCGTGGGCCGTCGTTCTTTGAGTTAATACAAGCTCGCGACACCGACATAGTCATACTGTGTCAGTTCAAACAAAAATAAATATACATTCATAATTCTATTTTTTTTCTATAGACGGAAAAAAATTGAAATAAAGTGTCATTATGTCATCGCGATAATCATCCTCATATTTCTGTCTAACATGTTTTTTTTTTCACATTTGTATATTTTTATCTATTCCTCTTCTCTCAATGTGTTCGCCGCTACATCATCAGCGCAACTCACGCGCTTTCATCTCGTGAAAGGAATTGTTTCTATGAGACGGCATGACTCTCTACTGCGACCGCATTGTCACGCTTGTCATCGTTGCAAGGAATATTAAATTAATACCAATGAAGAAGGCGATCATGAAACCTCGTGCTCACATGCACATTCATACATATGATATACGATACATTGTCTTTCATATTTATATATGTGAATAGGTATTATGAATCAATATAGCTTTGTCGCGTGCCACAAGTGCTGAGATCGATATCACCAAATTCACAAGTGCTCAAAAGCATTTGATTTTGTATAACTAATCGTTTATCAAAAAAATTTTCAGTTTATACATTCAAAGTGAATTATCGTTATATTGTTCAATAAATAAAATATATAAAAATTTATTTTCATATAACAGAGTAGATTGGTTGATGTTGAATTGAAACATCATCAGCAGATGAATATTTCATTTCTACTCGACCCATTGATCAGTGTACATTGTATGCATACAAGTACACTTGTATATGAATTTATCTATCGACAATGAAATTATTTCGACGCGTGGAAAGCGTGATACACGATTCATCGATGAACCTTGACATTATAATATATAAAATGAAGAATTTTTATTTAAAATCAAACACAGTTGTCGTGACTGGATTGCGATTGTATATAGAAACGTGTCGATGAAGATGATGGCGCGCGCCTGCTCCGCCTTTTGTGCCGTGTAACAATTTAAATCGAATGGCAATATGGTCGATCAAGAGAAAATTGCTAATATCCAATGGGGCTATAAAATTGTATACCATATCTATATATACAAGTATTATATATATAAATATCGAGGTCGATGGAGCGAGCTTTCAAAATGTCGAGACGTAGATGAAATTACTTCAGGTACATATACAGTGTACGTGTATATACATCTCATTGATTTTTAGGAGCAGTACAAGAGGAAACGAGAGAGACAATATGGAAGTATAGAAACTTCAGAAGAAAAATTAATGTCCTCAATTCCATTGAATTTTACGATGGATATTTTTGTACAATCACATAAAAACAATAAAGGATTTTATTAAAGTAATAAAAATGAAATTACATGAATTGAAGGACTGAAAATATCATTTTATTGATCAAAATTTGAATTAAAATCTGTTATGTACCGAATAAACAAAAATAATAACTATAAGCTACAGATTAATTAATTAACTTATCAACATATCTATTTACATCTGTGTAATTCAATTCTCAATAGTTTTTCTTTTCTTATTTTTCATACAATGTCGATCTCAGGAATTAAAGAATGCGTTTGATGAACATGAAGTGAAAGAGTTATTTTCACCCTTAACCTCGTTGCACATGCAACGTTATTCACATGTCAGCAACGTACTAACTATCGCAGCAATTAAAAGTCAACGGCCTGTCACGTGTGGACGCACGACAGTCGCGCGCCAACTCTCGTCGAGAGTTATTTTCGACCGAATATATATTTATTTATGCACCTACACATGTATACAGTGGATCAGTACGAGAGTATTTATGAAACGAGTGAGCGGAACACATACTCATATTATATCCAGTCACATGCCGGAACTAATATTGTGACTCAGTGACCGTCGTCGAGTACATAAAACCCTCAGAATCGCGTGCGTATGAATGACGTCATGGAGTGCATGGCGTCATCTCGAGTCTTTGCACGAGTTTCCCACACTCTATGACCTCATATATGATCCTTTGTGAAAAAAAATAAAAATAAAAGAGGAGGATACACAGACACATAAATGCAAAAGTCAAAGGGCGTCAATTAAATTGAACAAATTTGTGTTGGTAGTTATAAATGCTTTTTTTATAGTGGTCAAGTTAAAAATGAAACGAATAAAACCACGGACGTTGAACATTCCCTGTTGAATATAATAATTGAATATTCAAAATTGTTTTTCATTAAAAATAAAAAAAAGATATGGAAAAAATGAAAATAACCAAAAATTAATTCATCAACAAAATAAAAAAAAAGGTATTTTCAACGTATCAATTAAAGGATACGATAAAGTTTTTGGATAAAATCAAGCCCATGATTTTCATTAGTAAAAATTACAAGTTTGAATTTCGAAATTGTAGGTCACCCGTCTGTTCTATCTCTTCATGTCTGCTCCATCAAAATTTCGTCACGCAGAGGCTGGAGAATATAATTGGGGCTTCCGTAGCGGCTGAAAATTGAGAGCGGTTGCACATAAGGATTCACCAATCTTGACGCGAATCCTATCGACTGTATATAAAAATAGATATACATTCTCTTTATACGCATATATATATTTTTTTACATCCTCATACATCGATGAAAACCAAGAGAAAAAAAAATTCATAATAATAATAACAATAATGAATAAATAAAGCAAAAAGTATAGATAGATATGAACAGCCAACGGCGTTGACTTGCCAAACTCTATGGTTATAAATATCAATTATACACTTCGTAATTCTGGCGTAGTATTAGCATAATTTGTGGACGAGAAAAAAATTTATGTCGGCCACCCAGATCGAAGGACGACACGTTGTTTTGGGTTTAGACTATACACACACACACACACACATATATATATATATTGAAAAATGAGTAGGGGCAAAATGATAATAATGATAATAGCAATGACGATGCAAAAAGAAAACAGAAATGATCGAATGTCGTTCCATACATATCGCGATACCCTCGCTGTATTCATACAGCGATAAAAGGGGCGTGAACTATTAAAAACTTCTTAAACTGGATGATTACATGAATCAAGAATGCAAATTACTGTAGCGATGTGTCACCACGTATAACGCAACACGTACGTATCATGCAATCTCATAAAAAAAAACCCTTCTCCCACCTGCAATTTGCATAATAACATTTGTTATTAATACCACTGATTATTCATACGTGTGTTTAAAAGCGATTGATATCACACTTGATTGAAGAATAAATGGACAATTAAAAAAGAAATAATAATGAAAACAACAACCAACAGATAAGATAAAATACAAATAAAGAAAAAACAAGTTAAAGAGATAATTAGACTATTTAAAAATAATAAGTTCGAGGTGTATTAAATGAAAAGAAAATTAACGGTCGGTACACTATTATTCATACTGTAGAATAATTATCGCATTATGATCTGCGAAGTATACCGCAATCAATTGATGATTATTCTCATATACTTCAAGTTTATGTACATATTGTTTTGTTCCCATCGCAATATAGAAAAGAAAAAAAAAAGATTGACATGAGAGACTTCTATTCATATGTATAAGTTGTTGTATACATTAAAAGCCATACGTTGTTGGTATCTCGTGTGAAATATACGTGAGATAATCACCCTATGGCAATATCCTGTGTGTGAGATATTTAAAGATTGAGTGAAGGGGTTGTGAGAGAAGTCAAGGTTCGTTGCGGGAAAATACCTATCGGGATGAGAATCATTATTTTTACTCTATAGAGAAAATAATATTATTCGTGATGTTTATTATATACAGTTTGCGTACATAAGTGAGATAGAGAAGAGAATGAAGAGTGAAGAGGGGAAAGTTACATAGCTGATGTCCACCTTATATTACATACAGTAATTTAATACACTTTGGGGTTATAATATCCAATTATATTGGCAAAATGATATTCTAATTTTGGCCGATAAAGGTATGGATAATACATTTATGCTCCAAGATAATTGAGACTACTGAATGGAAGGGGGGCCAATATATATAATAAGAAAATGAAAGCAAATGTATATAGATATGTATCGAAGCTTTCATATTGCCAATATATAATTTCTCCAATTCCATTACTGTGACTTGATTGTAAAAAATAAATCAACCGTCAAGAAAATTGTTTATGATGATTTATTTATTTTTACATTGTTTTATTTTTTATGGTTTTATTTCGAGATGTTGTGTGTGTATACTCCTCACCCTTATTTATCTGTGTGAGATTCTCCCCTCAGAACCAATATTGACTCTCCATGATAAACAAGTTGTGATGAGGAGGTATAGGAGTGTAAAACATGTATGGTAAATGTGTAGAGGTTAGAATTAGTGTATATGCTTAGTTGTGTGTCGTCACTGAAAAAAAAAAATAACCCAATCTTCCCCTGACGCGAAAATTATCATATTATTTCTATTAGACAGCTCGCTACCCACAATTACCGCTCGACAACTCAGAAAATTAACGAACCAAAACCGCACACAGACGTCTCCCCTGTGAGCGTTAACTTTTCCCTTCATGTATATAAGTGATGAGGTGATTTTTTCCACACGGCAAGAAAACCTGTTCTGTACTCATACGCATAAACATATCTTTGATAAAAAGTTGTGAAAAAAAAACACGATGAATTAAGGAAATAAAAAAAAAGGACATGCACATGTGTATAATGAAATATGCAACGTGTTGGTTCTTACAAATGATTTTCTTCTTCTTCGATTTTTTTTCTTTCTTCTAATGTTTGATTAATTTAATATCACTGCTGCAACTGTAGGAAGAATGATAACTGAATAGAAAAAAAAAAATTCGTTATGTAAATGAAAATTGACAGAGAAACAAAAAAAAATGTGGGAAATAAAATTGTTGGTAAATATTTGAATTAAAATTGTGAACGCAGTTGTTGGGTTTGTAGACATGGCAAAATATATTTCCCAGGAGCTAAACTCTATTTATATTTTGTCTACAACTAACTCAATGATATTTCCCATAGTTTGAAAAATATATATATACATTTTTGAGTATATAAAAAACATTGAGCAAACAGTTAGTATAAGCGATCGATGTCAATTCGATAAATTCTAACGACAACGCGGGGCGTCACGCATAACTTGTTCGTGGGCACACCTGTATTATATAGCACGTAGTCTAACTATTATACACGTTGTAACTCTTTACTATGTCCCAGCCATTTTACAAGAGAATTTTTTTTTCATTCAGATACGCGGTGATAAATTTTTTATGTTCCAGCATCGTGTAAACAGCCAAAAAAATTAACATAACACATATATGTATGCTCATATGAATTTAAAAGTATATGTAATTTTTTCTTCTCTTTAGCATATAGTGAGAAGCTGTTAGATGAGTCTCTAATCGAGCCGATCATTTTTATTGAACGTCACGTACACGCCACCGCTGATGTTCAACCGCCTTTGAGATCGCACAAAGTTGTACAGTTCAATTAAAAGAAAAAAAATTTGTTTACCAAAGTTCAAAAGAACGTTCTGAAATCTGAATTTCCATTTAAAAAGTAAATTATCCAGTGAATTCCACAATTTTTCTCGAGGATATTTATGAATTAATAATAATAATAACAGAAAAATCGATAATGTCCATAACAATTTAATTATTTCCATGGAAACGAAGTAGAAATATAATCCCCAATAGTGAAGAAAAATAAATATAAAATCACAAGTGAGACATGAAATTCTCTTTTATTTTCTTTTCTATAAATAATTTCTCACGACTCAAGTGTAGAAAAGAGTGAAAAATCAAATTATTACGATAAAACCTCAATTAATTTTGTAGACTGTGGCATATTCTATTCGGTAGCTGCTCGTGCGTCTACCAAAAAACTTTAAATGAATAGGGCTTATACATATACATATATATCCATTTCATTACCTATTGCCTCTTCTAATTCTTATCCACCCCGGCTTAACATAAAATGAGAAGGAAAAAAAAAAAAATCCTTGAAATCGTTTCGAGGCGAGCGGCGAGCGCATTAGAGAAATGATGGCCATCCATAGGGACTATATATCATTAATATTGTCGGATTAAACGGCCACGAGCATTAATCCCCGTTCGCCGACGACGGAATCCTATTTCACGTTTTGGATCTCATCTTGACGTGAGCGCTCGCGCACACCTGAATTTCATATACATATATAGAAGAATGTAATTGTCATTGATGCGAGAGATCCTCAGTCGAATGAAAAATAAAATGAAGTATAGGATAAAGCGAAAAAAAAAAAATTATAAAGGATCGTAAGGGGAGCATCCAAGAAGAAAGTGTATATTGTATACATATTTACATGCACAGACTCGTTTAGAACGTATATTATTAATGATCTTCGTACTCGCATCAGTCGTGTGTATATGCAATAATAATCAAATTAATTGTATGCAGTCAAACACAACACATGCAATTAACCTTACGAAAAATAAAACCGTCCACATAAAAAAAAATGTTTGTATGAAAAATTTATTTACACGTCAACAAAAATGTTTTGATGAAGAGAAATGAGATGTGTATGGCGTCAGCACATTTCCTTATAATTCACTGATTCTTAACTCGCACCTCACTCATTTCCGTCAACGCGTCTACTTCCTTTCTATTTGCTTCATTATTATTTGTTTCATGCCTCGAATGTTTACATTAATGTATACAGATATATTTATATATATTGGTTGCGAGTAGTAAAATTAATTCTACAAACAGTTTATTGTTCAACGTTGTCTTTAATGGCCTGGTCGTGCGAATTACTTTTATTGTAGGTATTCAACTACTACGGGCATGTGTCTCATGTTCGTTCGGAGATGGTCCAACGAATGAAAAGGTACAGACGAGGATAGAGCACTCTCTGTGTGAAATGAAGTGTTGGATATATAAACATAAATATATACCTGGATAGTAATGTCACGCGACCAACTATCCAGTTTCCGAGTCATTCGTTGCCAACCCTGTTATGTTTTTCAACTTTGCAATGGAGAATGATGTTAAATTTAAATTTTCAAGTGTAGATGTATATTAATATGTCACATCCAGTTGTACTTTTGGATGTGATGTTTCTTGCTGATTAGAAATTTTTAATTGGCGATCTCAAAAATTCTTGCATGTCAGTCGTGTGACAGTGCGTTAGTAACTGGAAACTTGCAGTTAATTAAACAGACCCGCATAACTCTGTGCTCTTTTGAATTATTTAAACGAACGCAACGTCGCTGAACTCTCCTCAGCTTTGGATAATGTTGTGAATGTGGCTGACATTTGGTAATTTTTAGAATTTAAAAATAAATAAATAAATTGTAGATAGAATCAAAATACAAAAATGCTCATTGTAAATTCTATTATCTTAATTATTCAGTTCTCTATTCATAAACCAAAATGGTCTCATGTCTGCTAAATTTATTCCTATTGAATAATTCGAGTGTCCACATTCGCATCATGAATAGTGCACATTTCATTTTTCATACTGAACAACGATCCATAATTAAAAACAACCGGATAAATGTGGAAATAATTTATCATGAAATTCTGTTATGATCAGAACTTCAGAATCTATTCGTTCCATATAGAAACGCTAGAGGAAACAATAAATCTAGAACAGCCTGACACACAGAGCCATTCATTTGGACAATGCCAGATTGTATGGCACATTGACGTACTGATTCTGCACAAATCCAAAATTTACGGTCAATAATTAATTCAGTCTACATTTGGAATTAGACGTAACTCAAACAGACAAATCTGGTGTAACTTCTCCCATGTCAGATAAAATATAAAAGCACTGGCATTCCAAAATTATTCCACATAAGATAAAAGAAAAGGACAGTCCTTTTATTTTTTTCATTATCCATTAATTTCATTTGACATTCCACACAAACATTTGTCCGTCGATCGTGATTGCTTTGTCCCTCTGTCTCTATATACAATCCCCACAGAATTTTTAATTCCTCTGGCAATAAAAAAAGACGCGGTCATGTGGGCGTGCAATCGAGCGCGTTCAAGCAAACTCTCACACGATCCGGGATCGTGTGTCGTGGAGACGCGCGTACGCGAGGATTCCCATGGACAAACGCCATCGATGCGATTAGGCACGAGCCGAGTGGCTCATCTCTGCAGGGGGGAGACATTGCGCCGCGCGCCTTACTCCTCTTATATACGCTATCTTACCCGTATCACTTAGAAAGGAGCCCACACATTCCAATGACGGTGACGGCAGTGGCAGCAGCATCAGCCGCAGCAAGGTGTAAAAAACCCAAGGTGATTACGACGCACGTGGTCAAACGTGGGCGTGAATTACCGACGACGATACATCCACGTTTCACCTTTTCCCCGCGTCTCTTTTCCTCTCATCCACCACCCCGTCTCCCTCTTGCGCTTGAGAACGAATATTTTGTTGATGTTAAAACATTTTCCCCATCCACGCCAGTCTTGTATATTGTCTGCAGTTGGATATGTATAGTTAGTCGAGGGTTCAAAGTAAACTCGCCGATATATGTTTGCGTGCTGTGGGCGATAAGGGAAAAGGAAGAGTAAGGAAAATAAAGAAAAAAAAAAGGGATGGAAACAAAATATAAGTATGGTAATAGTTATACTCTGACACTTAGGAATGTTCAGTTGTCGTTTATTGTTCTGTTTCGTATTTCACTTCGTCCTTCTTCTGTACAACGCATTGACTTCCAACAGCAGACAATATTGATACTCATCTGTACAACGAATAAAGGTCACTTTCCTTTACCAAACGAATATATAACACATCAACTTTCCACGTGCTGAGTGAGTAGAATTGAAAAAAAAAAAAAAAAGATGACGATGACGACGATGATGATGATGATGATGAAAGAAGAAAAAATAAATGAGGTGGAAGGGAAAAGAAAAAAAGAAGTATAAAAGTTGAAATAAAAACAAAACGCGTCCGAGAGCAATCCAATACGAAGCAAATGAAGTGCAAATTGAGCAAAGCTCGCCGCAAAAGCAGACCTCTTCGTTTTTCTTTGGCGATGTGCGATGCCGTGACCATGTGTGTGCCAAGAGTATATAGCAGTTGTGGACGTGTAAGTAACTCGTTCAGACGTGAGACACAACGGTCATTGGCGTATGGCTGCATTGTCGTGGACACATAGGTCATCGTTGTATTATATTTAACGTTCAATATGAATTGGTGATGAAAAAAAATTGTACACCCCTTTTTTTTTAAAGAATTATTTGATGCTACGCCAATGTGCAATGCGATATGCCTGCGGCATCGTGCACAAGACATGGGAGAGCAGCACGGAAGAGTAGAAAGCCGGCAAAAGAAGACGCATTAAAGGAGGCGGTGAAGGAGGTTTTGGGGGAGGAGAAAGGAACGAAATGTGCGCTCGCGCGCGATACCAACCAAAAACTAAAGCATCGCAGACCTTACGTCACGCACGAGTTGTCGATCGATTGCATCCATCGATTATTATCGAAGCCGCTCGAGCGGCGCCTCGTCGCTCTGTTTTTGTTCGTCTTCGTGTAATGAAACCACCAAGAGCAACGCAAAGCAAAACGGACATGTGCGACTATCGATTTCTTCGCATGTCTCGTGAAATATTTTGTCTTGATTTCTTAAGAACTGTTTCAATCCTCTCGTTTATTTGGCTTTTCGTTGTAATAACATTATTATTAATCAGTCCGTTGCAATCACCGATCTAGATAAAGTGAAAAATGTGGATAGAAATAATAAATTGGTGTAATTATCCTCGGTTATGATTTTATGACGATAAATTTGTAGTATTGGTTTCTTTTTCTTCACTTTTTTTTTCTTATTAGGATGAGGGTAATACATTCGCGTGGCACAAGCGGTTATGCGCGTGCCAACACAAGCCTTTTACCTATTTATTGGTAGAGAACCCTTTAAAAAATACAGCATGACATAAAAAAGGGTATGTACGTTTGCACCAGCGGGTTAAACACTATGATCGTCATTGATCACCACTAAAAACGGGTTTTCCACAGGAAAAGAGAAGCTGATAGACTCAATGGCCAAGACGTCAAGAGAAACCTCTAATCCTTTTTAACCCGCCCACAAGTCATTCTTAAAGTTTCACCATTTTTAACCAAAGAATAAAGTTACCCACAACCCCTTTACAAATACTCACCCCATTGACTATTGTCACACGTAGTTATGTCCACGAATTTTTGTCGTTGGACAATCATAAAAAAAAAGTGAAAGTCAGTTGGAAAAAACAATTTTTACCAGAAAATATAAATTTTTTTTTACACACCTTTACAACTCTTTTTATAGCAACAGAGCGTAATGAATGTAGAGAAGTGAAGAATTTTTCTCTTCCCTCTTAAAACATCCTATCGTCCTCTCATCTAGCAAGGGTTTATGAGTTATTATTTTTTTTTTCACTTCAAGATTTTTCCGGCGCAGCCTTTATGGCAGACTTTTCTTTACCCGTGCCAAGAGCTTGCGTATATATACAGAAAGAAAACCTTCAATTTACCCTTTTACAACCCCTTGCGAACTTGACCCTTCTATGGTGGCTGTATATTTTTTTACGGCTTTACTGCCTCGAGGCAGAAGAAAAAAGAATATATACCCTTCGCTGTACTTCAACCAACCCCTTGTAGTTTTCCTCCTCATCACGTTCACACAACTCGACAGGATTCAGGTATAGGAATGAAAAAGAAAAAAAAATATCACGAGTGGCAAAAATTTCTGCGGTGTTCAACGGAAATGGAGAAAAAATAAAATGAAAGATAGATACGAGAAAAGCACTTTATGACCAAGTTACCCCTACCAATATATTCGAATCACCGTACTAACTACGTTGACCTCACACACCAACGCACATCAAAACATTTTTTTTTCTTCTCACTGCAAAAGTGGCGGTTTTTATGGTGGCTAAGCCTTTTTACGAGGCAACACTACTCGAAGGTCTTCTCATCATTCCAAGTTTTACCTCAGTCATCAAGAAAAGATTCCAACCAATACCATCTGCCCTTTCACCTCACAAATGTGATATTCACTTTCATGCCTTCACGTTCATATTTCCCTTTTCATTAATTTAAACCCTAGTAGACACCCTTGTTACATGTATCCTTGGAACTTATTTGAAATACACAAATTTTCCTCAACAGTCACCAACATTTCCAACAATAACTTCTTCATATAACTTTCTCACAAATTTATTCTCTTCTCTCTATTCATTGTCAATGTGACGTATTGTCTCTCTAGATAGAGGCTATGCAGTTGTTCAATGATATTCAACCCATCTCAATTCGCTCTGGTAAAAGGGGGTTGGTACCATAAACACAAGGGGGGAAAGTCCAAGCATTATTGTAATCCATTAAATTTACAACTACTATTTGCATATTGTTTGCGCATGTTACTTGTAAGCAAGTCCCCGAGACGCACGGCCACTACTCCTTCCCTCCTCTTTTTCTCTTCCACTCCATCAAGGACGAGTCCTTCCGTTTTACGATCAGTTAACCCTAATTGAAGAGGTAAGAAACTTTACTCTCCGATGGCAATAGAACCCGAAACCCACCGTAACCGCTGTTAGTCTTGGCTAAAGTTTGACAACACTGGCCAAAAGTCATTTGCAGCAACATTATACTTTCGTTATAACTCACATGTTTATGTTTAAAACTTTGCATTGCAATTAACTTTAAAAATTGTTAACAAATTATTACGAAATATATTGCAGTTCAACTTTAGAGAAAACATGAAGAAGAATTCTCCCAATCTGATTAAAAGTGTTCCAGAGTATTTAACCAAACGTAGAAATAATTTTCCCTGAGAATGCAGATTGAAAATAAAATATACATAGAGAAATGTCAATATTTAAATAAGGTATAAGTGAAAATTACCAATAATCATAGCCAACTTATTGCACATAATAAATTCGAACGGGTATAGAGTGTTCCTTGCCCACAACCCTTTTCTATGACAATTGTGGGTAACTGCCGCAGTTTCCCGCAGCGTTACCCCATTCACTGGATAATAAACCCTTGACTATGATAATCTTCGTGGTAAGGATTTAATCCCATCTCAGGTCAAATACAGATCGAGTTGGTGAGCAATGAATGTCTGTTGTGTTATACAAATTGAGATATATTGGGCTTAATGGATTGCAAGTGGATGAATGAAGTGAAACCATTGTGATAATTGAAAATGGAAGATTTATAGTGGTGCAGAAATGTGTGGAGAATTTAAGTACAACTGCTACTGAAAAATAAACGTCTAAAACAATTTTTATATTTCTCAATACGCTACGAGAGTAATAAAACAATTTTTTCCTATGCTACATTCACAGCATCTGCAGTCTTTACGACAGGAAAATTAATTTCCAAATATATTCAAAAGAGATATCGTTGTTAAAATGTTTACGAGACGAATGTCGTGTTCATTATTCATTTTTTACATCCATCTGCCTCAGTATCACGAATGTAAAACAAGTGCCTGTGTCACTACATTATAAATGAGAAAAAAAGAAAAAGACCCGATGAAATCTCGACGAAAATGCCTCAATAAATAATTTTACTTCCCTTACTGTGTTCCAACAAAAAAAAAAAAAGAATTCACTACAACCATCGAGACATTTTTCTCTATGAAAATTGTGCACGTCAACATATAAAAGAACAAAATGATAAATCTATCTCACAAAGACGAATGAGTTATTTTCGCCAAACTATATATCAATATTTTCACTTGTAGCAAAATGAAATATGACGATAATAAAAAATAAATAAATAAATTGAAAAAATAGCTTTACCAACTGCATTGTACATGAATGTATATACATATTGCTGTGCAGTTATCAGAATAAACAGAAGGTAGTATTGGCATATAACCAAGAGAAAAAATTATTTTTGATTGCAAATAACGATTCAGATACAAAGTGGATTCATCTGAATATGTGATTGTAACGGGGCCTTCGATCATGATTGGCCTGCGCCATGCCAGCGGCGACTCGTAAACTTCGTGCATACACGAACACACTTGCTACATATAACAATATATATGTACATGCATACGTATGTATAGTTATACAGAAATATGCCATTTAAATGTATGCAAGTATTTTCTCTTTCTTTTCTTCTTTCATGTCCATATTCACGATCTTATTTCGCACAACTAATTCCACGTTATTATTGGCTATGTAAATATTATCAAATGTGATTATATACACGTCAATGTACACTAATACCTGCGCCTTGTTATGAACATACTTAATACTATGTACATCAGAAAATTTTGGTCATAAAAAATTTAATTAAATAAAGTTATTTATATATCAAAATGCCAATGACGACTTTTTCAACAGCATTGGGACGACGTTCACCTCTCGCGTTTGCGATGCTATCGCAAAATCTTGTCCCACCCGCTGTGCCTGTCTAACAATAAAGAAAATAAAAAAATGAAAATAAAAGGAAAAAATCAACTCACACATTCAACGAGCTTGTTTCTCGCACCATGACACTTTTAAAAATAATTCCCGACGACACGACACTTTAATTGCGAATATTTCCCGATGAATATTTCAAGCCAGTTGTTTTGATTAATTTTATACCTGTGTGTGAGTGTGTGTTTGCATATGGGTTTTTATATATAACCTGAGAGCAAGTGTACGAAGAATGTAATCACGAGTGCAAGGTTTAGCACTTATAAGGTTGAGGATCGTCATGCGGAAGTTTCGTCTCTTTGCATTCATTCGATGAGAAAATGATCGAGATGTCTACTAAATATTCGTTGCAATGCTTCAACTATTCATATATTTATATATTAATTTATTAAACAATAAAATCAAGTATGACAAAATTATTTTGTACGAATTGAAATCACCTCGCTCGATTTAGTGCAATATTTGATCTACCAAAAATTATGAAATAGAATAAACTCATTGTCAAATTCATTCAATTGATTTTCGATGAAAGTTGGGTTGCAGTCATCTCATCCAACCGTGGGTTCACTTTACGTACATCATGCGAAAAAGCCGGCGGAGTCAAAGCTTCTAACATTCACTAACAGGTGGCGACACTTCGGTACATCGATACGCGATACGTTGGGTGTCCACCCTCAAAGTGCATTTACCACACTCCGATCTCCACACGCGAATTTCATATAAATTCAAAAGATAAGTAAAAACATCGATCCAATAAAACTACGAGCTTTTCATAAAAATCCACCAAAGACGTCATACGATTTTAAAAAAGCTTAATTTGAATCCAAACATTATGGATCTGAGTTAACAAATTCAAACAATCTCGATCCCATACATAAAATTCAAAATGAGGGAGAAACGGTCTGAAAATATTGTCAAACTTTCATAACTCGTGCGTCAGAATATTCGCAAATTAATTTGCATGATTCGCGCTAGTTTAATTCATAGTCTGAATAAAATCATATGGATTGCAAAACAGGTAGTTCAATTCCTTTCTCATCGGCGTACAGCATGCGCTCATGCGTCAGTGTTGTAATAATTAAAAAAAAATGGAATTAAAAGTGAAACTACGCTCGCGCGATTATCCACTCGCTCATACACATCCAAGTTATATTTACGCGCGAGTGGATCGTTGAGACGCTAGAATACGAATGACAATTCTGCCCCACCATCCACGAGCGCTACGCGCGCCACACGCTCAGATCCACAGCATTTAGTTAGAGTGGGGTGAGCAACTAACCAATGACCAAGCGTCTGTCGCGCGCCGCACTTCTGTACCCCCACTAGCTGTCTGGGCAGCGTGCACTCTTTTATCTCGCTCTGTTACATTCACCAGCAACTCGCATTATCTCACTTCCGCTCAATGTCGGCATCGGTCGCATAGACGTGTTTCGTTCTCTCTTTTCTCCGTTCATTCCCTTCCGTTTCATGCTATTTGAAAGTACAATTCACTCTCTCACTTGCACAATTCGCTTTCAGACGTCGCGCGCGATCCTCCCCCGCCCTCTTCCGTCTCAAGTCGTCTCGCCCTACCGTGTGCTTCTACGAACTACCGGCTTATCCCTTCTCTTCTATATATCCTTTTTTATTTCTTTCCTTTTCCCTTCTTTTTCTTCTTCATTTCCTTTTTGCAATGCTCGCTCCTTCCACGGGGTTTATCCTTTGTAGGAAAACGGATCTTCGAAGTCGTGCGGCTGAAATCTTTCCTCCTTTTATCCCGTTCTTCCTACACTCTTTCTTTCATCTCGATTTTCTTTATACTCCTCCTTTTTTCTTAACGCTTTTTCTCGTCATACTCTATATAACAGTCGATAAATTGACGCGTAGCATATATATATGTATATATATATCACGATTAAATAGAAAATTAACGCAAAAATGAAAATTATGATGGAGATAAAACGGTAGGCGGAAACTGTATAGACGCGTGCCAGATCTCGACGCACGCGTGCGTTTGTTAACCGGTATAGGTTTGTATAAAGAGCGCCGCGGCACTCGGCTATTTTCGAATAACATGATATAATCGCATATGACGCACGTGCAAATAAGTCTACTGTTATGTTGATGTGTCGCATGGAGATACGTCACGAAGACAACAAAAAAAAGAAATGATAAATAATTAAACATCACTAAGTGTCGATCACGCACTGTATGTTCTGACCTTAATCATTTACTCTTCATGTGTAGCACATCTACACGTGATGAGATTAATTACCCACCCGACAGTTATCGTCATTACATTACAAAATGTATGTTGTGCACATGGTATTTATGATGATGTGAGCATGAAATGTCGCATCAAATTATAAAATCATTTGTGCTCATGTTAATAAAACGGAGTAACAAAAATGGTGAATATAAATGATGAATTATATAGCACTGAAGTGTTCGATCAGGAGAAAAATCTTCAATAGGATGTTAAAATAGTACAGATAGAGAAGACGAACGCGCGTCAAGAGTTTTCTCGGGCTTCCAAGTCGTTTTACATCGATTAATCGACAACACGCAAGCCCTGAGGCCCAACAGGGGTCCGCTGCACGGTATGGGACCTACCGACGACTCATCATATGTAGTTGGCGCGGTATAGTAGTGTAGTGTAGTGTAGTAATAGTAGTAGTAGTAGTTGTATTAGTGTAGTAGTTGGTGGTGTAGTAGTGATAGTGGCGGTGGCAGTGGTAAAGAAGGGGAACGCAGTCTCGAGCAGTCTTGGGGGTTGCCAAGTGCCGTACGAGTGTCGGAATGTAAATGGTGGGGGTAAGACCATGGTAAAACCATGGATAGACCGTCACGCGCGCTCGCTCATGCCTCCCCTCTCTTTCACCCTATTTCCCTTCCCTTTCGGTGTTTCAACTTGCTTTTCCCCTACCACTGACAGCCACTCTGTTGAGCATTCCAACGCTTGCCACGCTCCGACGACACCAGAAATCATTGTGCTCTTGTTCGAGAGTTGATGAGAGAAAATTTGAGTTTAGTCGAGCTCTAGCGCGCTTAGCGGTGAGGTCGTGTCATCGACGAGACATTTCGCTAACTCAAGTTGTATTTTGGATACATTTTTATATTCTTCTGGTCTCTGGAGAATTATTTTTTATTTATAATCCAAATTAAATATTACTGAGTCGTCAAAATATCGACTTGGTTTTATTCATTCGCGATCTTTTTTTATATCTATTTTGGAGTCTTCGACGTGACAAAATATTTCAGTGGCGACTATTCAGTGCCCTTCTATGGATTATTTGTGAAGTGAATTGGAAGTGAATATCTTCTGAATTACTATTAGTTCATGATAGATTTTTTGTGTGATAAAAACATATAATATTGATATATTGAAACAATGGTGACTGGAGTGGGTGCTACGATGCCATCGGGTGGTGTCTCGGTGGGTGCAACTCCACCCGCACCGCACGTGCCACAGGAAGCTGGTCAACCGCCAGCACAAACCACAACTACCACCACAACTACTACGAGAAGATCTGGCGAAAATCGACGAGTTAGTGTCTCAATAGTTCGATTTTTCTCATTCAACATCTTTTCCTGATAATTAACCCAGTGGACAACTTACAAATACTTAATCGCAAATAAAATTCGAGTCTATTTTTTTTTGCTGAGAAATTCATTTTTGTTTCGGTTTTACTGGAAATGACATGAATAGATTTCTATGTCTATATCTTCGATAAAATTTCATGTCGGCATAATCGTATAATCAAATGGTATTCTTTTTGTTATTACAGAGTAATAAACCAATTATGGAGAAAAGACGTCGCGCCCGCATCAACAATTGCTTGAACGATCTCAAAACATTGATCTTGGATGCAATGAAAAAAGACGTGAGTATTTTATCACACTTCATTCACTGAAAATATATTCACATATTTTCCATTCAATCTCCAAGAAAAAAAAAAAAAAATTCGAGACCATAAGAATTGCATCGATGCATAAAAGTGTTCGCATTTGAATTGAATATTCATGTTTTTTTGTCATTTAAAATGATTACAGCCGGCGAGACATTCAAAATTGGAAAAAGCTGACATTCTCGAGATGACAGTAAAACACCTAGAGACGTTGCAACGTCAACAGGTCGCATTAGCAGCAGCTACTGATCCAAATGTCCTGAACAAATTCCGCGCTGGATTTACGGAGTGCGCCGGTGAAGTTGGCAGATTTCCCGGTCTGGACGCTTCCGTCAAACGTCGTCTGATGGCCCACTTGGCATCGTGCCTCGGACCCGTCGAGTCAAATAATACAAATGGTAATCAGACAAGTCAACCGACGACAGTACAACCGGCGCCACCAGCCACCCATCAGTTACAAGTGCACATATTACCGCAAGTAGATGCGACGCCGCGGATTCAAGTGCAACAATCAAATGGATTTTTTTTCACTAATGCAAATGGAACGGGATTACAATTGGTGCCAACGCGTTTGACGAATGGTGACATTGCCCTTGTGTTACCTGCGAGCGCTAAAACCACAACGACAACAACGACAACACCAGCAACATCGCCAGCATCATCACCAGCGCCGTCATCACCAATGCCAACATTAATTCCCATTCCACAAAGAACTGCGAGTACTGCTTCTGCATCTTCGTCTTCATCATCAACAAGCTCAACCTCTACCTCTGCTGCAAGTCCAGTTGCATTTGAAGCACCACCACCCGCGTTTCGTGAACAATCACCGCAAGTATTTACAACTACCACAAGTCATCGGGATGTTGCAACTTCACCTGCTAACGGTTACACAAGTGATCCAGAATTTGATCCGCGTGGTGTTTACAGCCCACCACTACAAAAACCTCTTGCTCTTGTGATGAGGAAAAGTGTAATGCCACCGATTGAGTCATCACCGTGGAGACCGTGGTAATCACATGTTCTTCTATTCTCGTTTTTATTTTTTCAATTGTGAATATTATTATTCTTTCTTCTTTCTTGTTATTAATTAAGTGAATATCCGAGATGAAACTGCGAGCCGGTTTTTGTTAAGATGTAAATGAAAAGGATAAATATTCACGCGACCGAACAATTATCAATTGATTATTATTTTTACTTGATTATTGGTATCGTAGAACAATTAATGATTCACACAGCCAGATCGAGGGAATTCTCTTTTTTTCTTTCGTCAGTTTATTTGCGTTTCAATTGCGGTCAGTAGCCTGTGAGGCTGTGCCTTAATATGACAGTGCCTTGTAAATAATTTTGAGATTAATTAATGAACGTGTTATATTAAATTTATCATTAATTTGCTACGGTAAAAAACGAACAACAAAAATTAATTCATATATTTGTTCTATTACTTTATCGCCCTGCTGTTATGTCGCATTGTCTTTATTTTGTAAATAATTAAATATAATATGTATATTGTTTTAAGTGCCTTACACAACAAGAATCACCGAGGTCTTCCATTTTTGTTCTTGTACGTCGTAATTGCAAAAAAATAATGCAAAAAAATAATGCAACAACGTCGCGAAATTTTATTACGATATTCTTATGACAGAGAATACAAGCCTTTGTAATTATATTACTTTATGAATTTATATATATGAATATATATTTTCTATTAAGATTAAATGAAATTTTAGTTTAAACTCTTTTGTTTTTAGTTTATGATTTATATTCGACAATTAATAATGTATGGAAGTGTGATATTGCGAACCAGAGATAGAGTGTCTTATTTATATTTATGAGTGCAAAGATTCAGTTTTGTAATTCCTCTCTATTGTGAAAAATAGAAAACCACGCTTACTACTATGGGAGCATCAAATAAAAATATTGATCTCTCTATTAATAATTCTTTGACCACATTTTATTTCAACAAACACCTTCCCTTCATTCACATTAATCCAATCTACAACGATCGAAAAATTTGAGCTGAAACCACAGACGATACCCACAACTTTATTACGAGGTGGTGCCACACTGCGGTAATTCTTCTAACTTTGTGGGCCCACAAACCGGTCTCCGACCCCACTCGACGTACAACCAAAAACGCGGGGGATTCACAATTCACAGTGGACCCTTACAGTTGCCCACAGTCTCCCACAGTCTGAGTACTATCCAGTATCCATCCACTATCACAAATTCAGGCGTCCGAGAGTTTGCTGCCATCTGTGAACAAATTCACGCACCTCCAACGCAATTCTTATGGGTTTTTGAAACAGGCACCACAATTTCACACCATTTAATTTATGCAAAAAATATAAAGTAAACTAATCTCGCAAATGAGCTCATGAGATTCAATATCAAAACTCTCACATTTCCTTCTCTAATATAGATAATAATTATATCAGTTATCGTCGATGTCACATAAACACCGATCTTGTTGATCTTTACATAAGTCGTATTCGAACTTCGTCCACTTATTATCTCTCCAAATTATATTGAGGATTAATATTAAAACGTGGAGTAGATACAAGTCAGATCAAATCTGTATATAAATTAAAAATTATCAACAACACCCGCTCTCTTTATCGAAGTTTTGAATTTTCAACAAAAATTGTCAAATTTCAATGCTTAATTACTCGAACGTCTTGATTACACCGCAATCAAAAAAATACTCTACAAATATAATCAACAAGGAAGAGAAACAAAAAAAAAATAATTATAGATAACCCCACCAATTTTGCAACATAAACTTCTGAACTAAAAATAAGATTAAAAACTGTCTAATAAAAAATAACAAACGTTGATAATCCATTCCTCATTCACAACCAATACAACTAAAAAATAAAATATAATTGCTTCGCTACGTATAGCACAAAAGTACGTAAACTTTTCATACCAAAATCTATCAGAAAAGCTCTTTCTATTATATAGAAAAAATATGTAAACATATAAAGGTTGATGAATGGAATGACTTGAGATCTACTGAATCAGCTGTTTTGCAAAAGTAGTTTACATTACGGACGCGATCGCTGAGTTGTGTGTGCTTAGTATAGTACTATACATATGCACTGGCATATACAACAGTCGCGGTCGCGTGGTTTCAAGGACAAAGCAAGGTTGACACGCGCCACGACTCACAAGCAAGACACTCAAGTCGGGAAGGAAGGGAAGTCTCTCACACTCTCTCTCTCAGTTTCTCTATATGCGCTTAACTCTCTGTACCTGGGCGTAGAGAGTGTATAGCATTATATGTACAGTGTATATAGTATTTGTGAACGTCGTGTCGCAGTAAAGTAGCAATACTAATGCTATATACAGCTAAACACGTGCCTTTCGTGTTATAGACTAACATTCACACGGCGCATCCGGTTTTCAACCTCGTATATATGCCTTATCTGAATTAGAATCTGGAATTCAGAGTGGTTCATTCGAGTTCGCGTCCTGTATAATTGTTCTTGTTTTTGTTTCACTATTTCTTTTTCCACCTCCATTCAATTCTTTTCGTTCCATTTCGTTTTGTTATTTCAATGTTTATTTTATCATGCCAACGGAAGTGCTTCGATGCGCGAATAGAATTCAAAATTTTCAGGATCTCTGGATGAACGATACAGAATTGTTAATGGACACGATAATATTAGTCCACCGTCGGGTCTATTGCCAATGGCGATGTATCCGGTGCAACGTATGTTACACCGATTGAATTAAATGAAAAACGAAATGAAAAAAAAAAAGGGCAAAATGGAAAATAATAAATAACATGAGGATGAAGCGTGTCATGAAAATGGCTACTGTTGTGTACTATCATGGCATGAACTTATAATACGAATGAGCCGCTATATGGATAATAATGCAAGAAAATACCTCAGGCACTATATATTCATATATAAGTATTATAAATCTTATGAAGATTAAAATGTCCAACAGCCTTAAGGCTCTTGTAAATATGTTTCAAAAGACTTATCACAAGATTCTATCATATGAGAATTGTTTCACAGCTAATATTAAATATATAAATAATATTCTAATATTATAAATCGCGTTTAATCAGTTAATCATATATCAATTTCGATAAAATCGTTACGTATACCAAAAGCAAGTAAATTCATGTATACATACATGAGCATATGTGCATTATAAAGCCATACATAATCAGATAATTCAAGTAGTTTAGATTTATATACAAAAAGAATGTCGCAGTTGGTCATGATATGAGCATGTGTGTTCGCGTTAAATTGTAAGCATTTGTAGAAATGTGTAAGCAAATAAAACTTGTATATCGTTCTGTCATTGAACTAAGAGGACAATGAACTTACCTCAAGCATATATGTAAGATTTATATGTGAATACATTGTTATCACTCAGCATTTGTGTCGAAGACGAGACAGACGAATGAGGCAGGTGTGACCCATTTGTCTCATAGTGGTGGCAATGATAATAATGATGATGATGGTTAGTGGTGGTTGATATATCGTTACGATATAGGGCGGAGTAACAACGATGAAGCCTGTTGCATCTTTTTTGATGCTTAGGAGATTGTTGCTTCTTTGAGAGCATCCTCATACCGATCAACCACATCTACGTCCCGCTGTTATATTCATTTTAAAAATATAATAGCCACCTGCAACGATATAAATTGATTGACACAATGAATATACAAAGATTGAGAATGGACTGAAATTTAATAAAAATTCAGTTTAACGATTGAGTAGAAATGTTGTAGTTCATATTTGTTGTTTAATGTGAAGAAACATTAATTGAATCAACATGTTTATCATTTGATGGTGAGTGAATGAAAATATTCACTTTATGAAAATAGATTTTTTTATATAGATATCAGATATCAACCTGTGGAATTCATATATAGATATATATGCATGAGGTAATTATAGCAATGGTGCAATAATGTGGATCTATAGCTGTGCATATGTTGAATTCGTTAATGAATAGACGACAATTCATTGATTATAAGTTGATTGGAATAAAATATACGTCAGATTATGAATATGAATTAAATTCAAGTCAATGAGTTTCATGGAATTAATTTTAATTATTCCTATTTTTTTCCCATGTTCATTCTGTCTTTTTCCATTCAGTTATTTTTCTTTTACGAATTGAATTCACCGAAGTACGACATTATGAGAGACTTAAGGGCAGACGGGCGATGATTTATTTATGAAGTTGAAACTATTCTTTCCATGCGTCCATTTATAACTTTTTTTATTATTATCCTTTTTTTTTAATGGTTTTATTTTACTTGTTTGCCGCCATAGAAAACCACGACGCGCGTCGTCCACCACATAATTTTCTTGTGCTGTACGTTATATAAATGTGTATGTATAAGTTTATATATTTTATGACAAAGGCGCGATCAAGCTTTTGCGCATTGTTATTGCAGTGCGCGTGTCTCCCTCGCAATGTAAGCGTGACCTCGACTTCTCTTTGACCTGACACGCGTCCAGAGATTTGATGTTGATTAAATTCAGTGGCATACATTTATATTTGTACGCAGTACACTACTCGCACAGCAATTTATTCACTGTTTTTGTGACAATGTTTACACGAATAAGTACAAGCGCGTCCGTTTTTTTTTTCCCCTCTTGTTTTTCAACATTTCATACTATCATATTCATTTTCATTATTCAAGTTGACGTAACTATTTTTTCATTATTATTCTTTCCTCTTATCATTAACTCATTTTATCTACATCGAGTGTTGCATTGGTCGTTTATAAATATATGGGATAAGAAAGATATTTGTGTGCGTATATTGTCTTGGAGATTTGTAATTTTCCGTCTGGCAGGATTCACCCGTTGTGTTCACACTTGACTTACTTTTTTTCATTATCTGTTGGCAGAAGTATCTATGCAATGCAATAAAATGGAAGATAAATGGAAAAAAAAGGAAAAACATAATAATAATAATAAATAAGAATGAAATATTGCTAACTACTTAACGGGTCGTAAACCTTGGGATGTATAATTTCCGTTTGACCCCGACGAGGCTAACGAGCGCGTCGTTATTATAGTCGCGCGCGCGCGTCAAACAACTTTGGCGTGTAGCCAATCAACTTTGGCGTGTGTGCGCGCTCGCGCGTTTGAATTCTCATTTCGAGCTAATTCAACCTGTATCTATATATATTTTTACGTTCTACTCATAAAAAAATGTTCATCTAATTAACATCTACATACATTAAAAATGCATTGGACTATTATCATCACATACAAAAACAAAAATTATATATGAATATATTTATTTATGTAAATAGTCCTTGAGACGGATAAAAAATATACGCATCATCATTTTCAGAGTCATCATCATCATCAGTGGGTTTGGTATACTTATATATTATTTTTTTTTTCTTCGTATACTTGTTCAGATCTATTGAGATGAACGGTGTAAAAAAAACACCTTCGTTTGACGAACAGAGTCTGTGTGATATCCAGCTACTCTTTAACAAGCTATAACTCCCGAAAAACTCATTATTTCTCGCCGTATTTTTTTCTTAGAAGGAAGATTAAGCGTTAAGTTAAACGATGGTATCGAAAACATTCCGCTATGTTGAATAGTCTAAGAACAAATGATGTTAGAAGAAACAATTAATTCTCCTGCGACAAGAAGTGATATTTTCTTCGGTTCTACGACGCCCACAATTGTATAGTTAATATTTCTCCCATCGTGCGCAATGATACAATATTAGATTCTTAATCTGACTAATCCACCGCTATAATATAATCCGAAAAAAAGAATATATTCAACAAACTGTCTCTACTCATTTAAATTGTTTTGATGAAATGTATTATTTTTTTCTCTCAATTCTTCACCTCACTGAGATAATTAAGTCCCAATCAGTTAAGGTAATCACCAATACACTATACATATGCTCATATAGACTTTCTACACACATATATAGAGCTATGGAATCGTCGTTCATTGTTATGCATCATAGAATGGGGCGAGCGGCGAGAGCTGAGTATATCCGAGGACTCTCAGCCTACGGTAAAATTGATTCCCATCCAACCTCAGTATTTACATACGCTAATGGCGTGTCTTTTGGCTAACAAAAATTTTTTTTTCTTCTCTTCTACCTCTCGCCCTGTCTGTATTTCACTCCAACGCGTTGCAGCATAATTGGGACCGACGACTCCGAACTTTAATATATTCAGGGCGATTGATTAGCGCGAAAAATTAGTCGACCAAATGAAATTCAATCCACAGTTCGATCTTTCGTATACCTGTCAATCATCAACTGTTTCGCTCGCTCGCTCATTGATCCGGTTTATCTGTGTGTTTCAACACACAAGTCACACACAAACAATTCGCAAAAGTATTGCGCCATCAATGAAAAATTGCCGTTCCTCAACAACCCAAGAGGGGTCCATATCATCAGTTCTCATTCTCTCGTGTCATTAACGAGTACAACTTGTCGTAAGGAGAGGGAAAAATGGTCGTGGCGACTTTAAATTACAGGAGGTGACATGCCGTGATTTAAGTCTGGCTATCATGTATATAATCATCATACATATTGTATACACGCGCGCCAATGTGTCGCTGTATACATGCATTATAAAATAACTGAAAAAAAAAAGAAAGAAGGTAAAATAAAAATAATAAACGAGTGAGAGAAAAAAGTGCATACACGTACAGATATACTGACGTAAATATGCTACCGCGCACTAGCATTTATTCACTGTCATTATTTTTCCACCGCACGGTATCATGATTATTATATTTTATTTTTATTTCATTTCTCTTTTGGATTTTTTGCCGCGCTTTATATACTGAAGGACCAATGTATAATATATAGGTATGTGTACGTAAGATTTAAATTCTCCCTCATTGCCACCGTGAAGTATAATATATACGACACAAGTTTGTTATTATTGCCGATCACATTGATCGCGGTAGTTCGACTCTTTATAATCATATCTGATAAGCGAGTCAATTACATACATACCGTGTGTATACAAAATCATATTATAATTTAAAGACATGTATCCATCATACATTGATTAATGAACCCTTCATGACGAATTAACATTCGTGTTACACATCAAAGCGGTGTAATATGAAAAAAAAAAGAAGTAATAAAAATCATTTATATTAATTATAATATGCATTATGAAATATTTGCGATTGAAGTTATTTTTATTTTCTTCACAATATCACAAGTTATTTGTTTAATAGTGAAGGAGAAGTTTGGAATTTGTATCCTGCTATTTCTACTGACCTAATTGGGTCGTGCGTTTAAACCCACAATGGCACAAATGGTCATCATATGGAGACATGTAAAAACTTTTTGTCCCCACCTCCATTTCTATTACTTCTCTCATGTAACTGCGATCACAACCATCCAAGGCTTTGTTATATAGTTACGCATGACATATTCAATAGAACTTTATGTCTTTATTGATAATAACCATACGGTATAGTGTCTCTCAAAATGTATATCGCACTCTATTGTAACTGTCTCTATTTTATTATTCAACTTGACATTATTCATTTTTTTTTCCTGTATACACCTGGGCGCGGTGGGTTGTATTATTGTAGAATTTATCGATTGATCTATATATTGAGATATATATCTGTAAAATTTATGTGACATGACAGCTTCAATGTATTTTTTTTACCATTTTCATTTATCTAGACATGAATTTTTTCTGTTTATATTTTTTATTGTCTTTGTCGAGCCACAGAAAGTTTTGTTATTACCGATGATTATATGTTTGTATTATTTATCAATCATCATGGCAATGAATGAATGAATAATAAAAATAATAAGTTCGTGGGAGAATTCAACGTGACTAATGAGCGCAACTGTATTTATATAACGTTTTTTTTCTTTCTTCTGTGTCATTTTCTTTCCGCTTTTTTTTTTCTTCTCTTTTTCAAATATAGACACATACTCTGTCACACAATACGTGTATCGTCAAGTGGGCTGATGGAGGCGTAGGTTCGACAAGATCTCACGCGGTGATTTTACCCACCAGGAGGTAAACTTCATATGTATATATATGTAACACGCATGAGTGGCTTATATTTTCACGGTGCATGTACATACGTTAACTATTTGCGAGCCTTAATAAGTCACGTGTAAGATGTGTACGTATTTGAGCATATATGAGTGGGTGATAGATATAGAAATTATTTTTTATTTTACCCACAAATGTCTAAGACTTTAAGTAAATAAAGTTTTACCGCAATGACATGACCACAGTTGACTCTGAGAATTTGCGTACATTTAAACAGGTGCACTAATACATTTCATGTGACAGTGAGAATTTAGGTGAAGTTAATTTGTAGATGAAGTGGAAAGACAAATTTTACGGAGGCAGAACATGAAGGAGCTCGTGAAGTTTTTACGTCATTTTTATTATTAATAATTTTTAATATTTATTTGTTTTGCTTGAGGACAAACTCGAGCACTCTCTTACGTGTTTATATACCCACACGATTTTCTATGGCACACATATCGCCAAATATGAATGTGAAGAGGGCGAACCCACACGAGCCCACATGATTATAACTATATATTCACATTTCTCATTGTATGTACTGAAACCGTTACATTTGGGTTCTTAAACTGTGGGACGTTTTCGCATGTGATAATCAAGCGTGTGACATTAAGAACAGATGTATATGATCTCTTATTATAATCTACATTCCAAATTTGCAATCATGCACGAACAATTCTGATAAGGTAGATAATCGAATAATCGAAAATTCCATCACTTTGATATAATTTTTTAATTCGCTTCTACAATTCTTCGAGAATTCTCGTTGTAAATCTTTTAAATTGTTCTGTGCAAAATGTAAAATCGTAATAAACAAAGACGTTGAAACAGCGGAGCACCTCAAACAAAATCATAATGATAAATTAATTTTCAGCGGCTTGATAACAAATATATAAAACACATCTCCAGTACGATATCATCAACAAATACTAAAATTTTTAATTGGCAAAACACTCAAAAGCTAATCTTTCATAATTCCTTCGTTTTTCTCATTGTTAAAGATTGATAAAAAAAACCATGATAACCTATTTCATATTGCGATGAATTTTTATCTATCCATATCATTACCTTATCACAATAAAAACATATAAAACTTGTTAAAAGTATTCAACAAACTCATAAGTCAACTAACTTTTGGCACTGACTTTACGTATTGTACCACCTTAACGAGATTCGTCAATTGCATTCGCAGCGTGACCATTTTCGTCACGCGCTTATTACTTTGCATTGAATGAGGGCGTCATATATACATATATACTCACACCGGATAGAAAAACAGACACAGCCATGATACTCCATGTTAAAATTAACGCATATATGACTGGCGCCAATTGGCAACATAAATATATAAATAGTATTTTAACTGGCAGCTACTTTCGTTCGACTACTAACGATAAACATCAAAGACAGTAATAATCCGCTTACTATACTTTATTATTCGTGACAACTTATCAAACAATCCATTTATCCAACTACACACTCAGACACATCGTCTAGGAATAAAAATAACACAAACACACAATTGAAACTTCAAATTCAATTTACATTCATTACAAAACAAACACAATAGCGATCAATCTTCCATATCAAAATTACTCAAAAATGATAACAACTGCATATTCAGTTCTAAAAAAAATTATCTATCCTATAAAAATTAATATACAGACAACAACTAATCTACATTTAATCTAAATTCATTCCATCTCTCCCAATCCAGTATGATTCAGACTATCAAATATATATACAATACCGGTTTTTGACTGTCGTTAGTTCATTCCAAATCACTCTTCGTGTTTTATATATATCTAAACCGACAGACAGACAGGCAGACAAGAGCGAACATCGCTTGGATTCATCGCCAGGACTCTTTTTTTCATTGTCTTTCATTTATATTACGTTTTTATATTTTATTCTCTTCTTTATGTGTCTTGTCGGTTATATTATATCGAACTCTTTGTTTGTGACAGTTGCGAGTGACTCTATCAAGAGTGCAATCATCTTCAACTGTATATATATATTATATGTTATATATTTATGTTGAGGAGGGTGGTCGCGACACACCAATGGCATATATACGATGCATTGGATTTTTTTTTCTCTTCTCCATCCTTCGTATCTCCGTAACGACCTATAGGCTTGCACACGCGCGCGGATGCAATATATATATATATATATATATCTCTTTCTCGCACTCTTCCGTGATCGTTGTAGATATATATATATATATGTATAAACATTCATAGTCTCGTGGTTATATCCCACGCGCGCACTTCAACCCACGTTTGCTCTCGACAACTCCCCCACACGCGCATTTTCGAGTCACGCTCGTTTTGGTGCTTATATGAGGGACAAAGGAAGGGCAAATGCGAGAGAATGAGATAAAATAAAAGCAAGAGAATAAAAGAGAGAGGGGAAGATAACAATTCTCGAGAGTGCAGCTATTATGGATCGATGCTTCCACAGCGTCTAATTTTGTATATACTCGTTCGATTTCTCTTGACCAAACAAATTACTTTCTTTATCGCCTGTCATTGTGAACTTGGATATGAAACTAATGCAGGTATATTTACATGTGTGTGTTTATTATAAATATATGTGTGGAAACGTGTGCATAGTGCAGTTGAAAGAATATTCACTTGAATTGATTTTGAAATTGGATAAGTATAAATGATGGAGGATAAATGTTTTTGTTTGTTTCAATTCTGTTTTTAGTTTTTGTTTTATTTGTATCTATTTGGTTTGAACTGCATTGCATACAGTGAAGCTCTTGATGTCATTGTATTAAAATATTCTTGTTCATGCTTCTCTTCTATATTTATATATATACATATATGTATATAATCTGCCTTGAGTGATCCGCAAATATGCAGTTTGGTCACGCAGGGGATTTACGTCTGAAATAACTTGGCTCAGGCGCTATGGGTGCGTCCTATATGTATGACAGATATATAAATACATATATATATATATGTGTATTGTCTGATGTCAAATGTGCTGCGGGTGCCCTGTTGACGCATAATTATCTCTGTATTTTGTAATTTTTTCTATTCTCATTGAGCTATATTAACGCAATTATTTCATCAAAAATCTCCAGGATTTAATTTCAATTTCTATTGAGTTTATATGTATTTTGTATTCATTTATTCTTTGAATTCTGTGTGTTCGAATACAGGCGATCCGGGTTATTTTATCAAAGGTGAATGTAGGGAAATAAATATATAGAAACGAGTCTAATTAAGACATCGAAATTTTTTAAATGCAGCTCATGAACGCAGTACCGGTCTATACAGATTGTGTGTGCACATACAGTTGGAAGAAAACGAAGAGATAGAGGTAGGCATGGGTACATATATATATATGTCACCGCGAGAAACCACACGCGAGTCGAGTGTGTATATACGAGACCTCACCAAACTTGGAGTACACAGCTGCCGCTCAGATTTGCCGACTGATAATTGCGTGGCTTTTCCACAAATGGCAATGAAGATGAATGCCATCGACCTGATACAATCCATTGTCCAAAGTCAAATAAAACGAATAAACAAACTCAGTATATTTAAATGTTTTTAAATCAAACGAAAAAATAATTGGACAACAAAATATTTTTATATATTTATGTATGTTTATGTATGCGAATGTATGGACGTTTATACGTATGAGTATGAATAAAAATAATTTAATTTTCATTGTTTAAACAGAATTTAATTAAATTGGGTACGATGAAGGAGGTGGAATGGAGAAAAAACAATTTTAAGTGCTGAAGGGGCAGTGTGGGAGTCCACAACCATCAGAGACAGGTGAATTCATATATAAACAAGTGCGTCAATCTTTGTGAACTTTTTAAAGTATTTTACTTATTTTGAATATAATTTTGGCGTGAGCAGGTCCATGTGAATGTGACAAAAAACTTGAATTATTTTCATCGAACTGATGTTCTATTTTATTTTGTTGATTTAACTACTGTTTCTTTTGTATCAGCATATCTGAGCTGAAAGCGGGTGCGAACAAACGTTGAAACACACGTTCCGCCGACTGATGATGGAATTCGAGAAATATTACCAATTACATGATACAAATATGGCATATCTCACTGTTTATAATTCTACCTTATCCTTTACAGTTCTTTTTTATCTTCTGTTATTTTATTTCTTCTTCAGAAAATAAACAGGTGTATAAACGTGCGGACAAGAATGAGAATTATTTTTCTCCAATATTTTCTGTTTGGTGGCAATTCTGAGATTAATAAATTATTCTCACAATTATTATTTTCTGTTCTTGAAAGAGAAGAAAAAAAAAGCAAAAGGAAAAGGGAACAATTGTGATATGGACACAATTGCAATCGACTTCATTTCGCGCACAATGACAAAGTCGGAATAGAATTTTTTTGTTCTAGAAATTTATCCATACTATTTAATTATCCGTAGATAAATTTTTTAATTGCAATTTCCTATTCCCATCGAATATCCATATCTTTATAATTTTGTACATAATAGCGTGAGAAGATTATCTTATGAATTTAGTATTGGTATACACACATATATATATACAAATACTTATATTGTAAAGGTATGTCTGTATTATGAGTATATATATCATAACTCTCAGGCCATGCGCGGAGATCTCAGCGATCCTTCCACGCGAATAATGATAAATAATGATTTCACATTAACAATCGGTATTGAATTGGCTCGCCCATAAATCAGATGCATTTGTTAGCGGGCACGCCTTGTCCATGACGTTGAAAGATTCAAATATATATATGTATATATATGTATATATATTCATTTATATTTATATACACATGTGCGCAAGCCAATCGTCTTGGGCTATATTTCAATATTAGTTTAGCTATTGTGCTTATACAACTCAAAGTGTTTCGATTGGAGCTACTTTATTTCATGAAAAATAATATCATAATTCATCGTTCAACCCCATCTTTGTCCAAGAATTTATATATATAAATATATGTATATATCTATATATACCTGAAACTGTAAGTCATAATAAAAATATTATTAAGATACAGCCATATTAATTTTATATCCAATAAAATTCTCCACCAGTAATTTTTTTGTTTTGAAGGTTGAATAAAAATAAATGGAATTTTTCAAGAGGGGAATAACAATAAATATTGATGTCAATAATAATCGATCGAAGTTACGAATAATAATGATAAAATGAAATGAATCGTATAAGTGCAACGGCGCGTCGAATCATTCTGTTGTATGAGTCGCCCAATACCGGTGAGTTTTACCACACTCGTATGAGCAGTGCAGTGGCGACGCCAGCGCGCGGTGAGCGACGCGCGCGTCCGCCACGAGGAGGCACGAGCCGACACGTGGGACTAGGTCCTTCGGCCGCGCTCGCGCGCGCCTCCACTCTATTCGTCCCGCGTTATTCCCACTATGCCTCAAGCCAAAGCTCGTCGCGTCGTCTGGGCGCGCGCACACATACGCACATACACAAGTCTCGCTCACGCCGCGCACGCCAAAGTGCGCCAACGCACGTTCCCAATGCGGTGAGTATACCGCACGCAACTCATGGCATTGTGCACCTACATATATATAAAATGATGTGCAATAGCGTGGGCTTTTTAGTGTCACATACACACTTTTCATTATAGAATTGTTGCCAAAAGATATTCAAGTACATTGACGTCATCTTACTATAATAACAGAATATAAATTGAACTATTAACACAAAAAAATTTGGAAATTCATTCATTGAAAGCGAATTATTTCCAATTAATAGTTGAGTTCATAGTTTTATTTGAAAATCCTTTTTTTTTTAACGTTTTCACATGAAATCATCGACAGTCTTTGTCAAATATTAACATAGTTCAGTTACATATATTCATATACTATCATAAAATTTTATTTGCTCGTCTTCTAAATAGCTACCCGCAGCATAGAAATAAAAAAGAAAACGCCATGAACAGGTGCAAATTGCATCGAAAATTTTTTGAGTGAGAATGAGATCATGATAGATCCACAATATTTTTTATTTTACTATTTGGCCTACCAGTTATTTTATAGCACAAGGAAACGAAGCGAAAATAAAGGGCGAAGAGTAGAGTGAAGTGAGAATGAAGAGAAGTGTGTGGTTTTGGTGTGATAAAAATTCATCGCTATATATATATATATTTTTACATGTGGCAAAAGGCCAATCAAGAAAGAGTATATAATCATGGTGCTATCCTTTCTATTCACGCCGCGCACCATCATAGAGGTGAAACGCGCGAAACCACGAACTAGACGAAATAGCGTCTGCAAAATTTAAATTGGCCTAGATTATACTCAATCCCGCATGGGGCCCAACACCTAATATACTCTTTTCACATTTGCTCCGACATATATGCACACACATCCACACTCAAAACTAAACACTATCTACATATGTGTATATATACATATGCCACATGGCTAAATTCTTCGTTCTCGTAACACGGAGACGAACCCGATGATTATCTTGCAGGAGAAAAAAAAATGTAGAATTAGAAAGGCCACCGAAAAATTGCCAGCGAAATACCGCGGGACATTTTTATCGTCTTTGATGGGAGTGCGCTTTCAGTAGCAGTGTGTAATTGCCCCGAAATATTTCGAACGTCAATGTCACGATGGCGCGAGACTTTGTATATATATATGGGCATGAAATAAATATATATATAACGATATTTCCTAAAAATAATTTTGTAGACACATAAAAGCCAATGTGAACTATTGAAAACATTTTTTTTGACAAAATCTAGTTAACAAAAATCGTAGCATCACGACTTTCTCATCCTGTACTAATTAGTAAAGACCTACCGACAGTAAATATCAACCGGAAAAAATTATATTCCAAATAGAAAATAATGGCGGTGGTCCGATTGACCGTTCGGTCCAAGTAAATCCTATCTTGCTATGTAAAACAAAAGAAACCCATCATCGTTCCGCATGTTATGTTCACAATGATGCGTGGAATGGGACGCGGCCGTTAAATATAAAAACGTGTGTGTTCTACTCATCACGAGCCCACAAAGATCTTTTCATTTCAGAATCATTGTTTCATCTTACCACGTTTTCACGCTTAAATATAGATGCATCTCTTTGAGTAACATTCAAAGCTATGCCTGTATATACCTGCTGAACCAGCAAATGGTTTCATTATTATCATGTATAAATTATATTTAACCACTTCTATATAGATATTCCATAGTATACATAGTACGAATCGATTAATAAAAAATTGATTGAAGAAAAAAAAAATGCCATTATCGTCCTACGATCTCTTCACCTGGAATTAATGATTGCTGTGTAGCGTAACTAATTCTCAATGTAGATTGGATATTTTGTGTATATAAACGGAATATTAATCGCTACCTCTTACATGATTAGTTTATTTTTCGAATACACGAAGTAAACTCATGTATATGTAAATATAATTGTGAAGATTTTGTTTGAGGAATTTGCGTGGGAGTTTGCAGTATCGTTAGAACATCAGAAAGTTCCACATGTATTTGTATCGCAAATGAATATTACACTCACGCAGAGATATGAAGTCCTTAGTGAGAAATTTACCAATACAATCTTGTTGTCATGTAAAATAACGGCATCAGTAGCTAACAGTGTTAAGAAAAATTATCGGTAGATAATTAAAACTAATGAACGTTCATTCATTAATTCGAAAAAAAATTCTATCGTATTAATTAACGTATTAAAAATATAAAATAGTCACAATATTTTTCTCACTATTCGTTATCTTTAGTATTTTAGATATATTATTTTCACACAAATTATTTCAGCACTTTTAATGATCCTATTATTTAATTTGAATTCATATACATAATGTGCGAGACACATTAAGAAGAATCAGGTCACATCCATTGAATTAACATGACCCTGATGGTACTTTCGAAAACTTTAAATAGAAAATGGGGCGGAAATTGGTTTTATAATGTTGAACCGTACGATAATCGTTACGAGAACATGAAAATTCAGCCCCCATTACGAGTATTTCATTGTCCAATATACATAGGGGTTCATATATGTACAAGGTTTTGTATATTGAACAGCGCGACAACGGGTATTTCCTTTACAAATCACTTTCCCTGATTGACACTCAATGAATATGTGTCTTGTCCCTCCTGCCTGCGTGATTCGAACGCGCATTATTGTAATAACAAGCATGAGAAGCAGAACCGCACGCTCACGCATCGTTCAATCTCATCTCACACACTGAATCTACATCCCTCTATACAGATGTCGATCTCATAGACCTATACGCGATCCATATAATAACATACATATGTATATATGTAAACCTCTATCGAGATTCCTTCATCATCGACTCGCATCAACTTGTCTTCCTTCGATCGCTTCCAAACCAAGGACATCAATTATTACATGCATGAACACGCAGCAATATCGAAGGAGAATTGTACGGCAGGTGAATACATCCAACATAAAGACTTCGGTCCTTGTATTCCATGTGTGTATTATAATGTTACCCCAACTTTGTTCAAGGTCACTGCAATGTTTCAGCTCGATATTGAAGTTTTAATAGTAGTGCACAGGATGAAAATGATCATAAAGTAACGATTTAATTTAATTGTCAATAATGTATCTGAACGTAATTGTACATTTCTTTCTTCTTCTTTTATTTTTTTTTTCGGACGAGATTAAATTGCCATTCATGTTTTGGAAATAAGTATGTTCACATAATTGTATATTTTTGTGAACAGTCTTTTAAGAACGATTGTAAAATGACTATACGCCCAAGGAAGAAAAAAAAATCATTCTGAGTGACATTCGATTTGGCCGTGCACAACGATTGACATGTCACTTTAATAATATATTCTTGGCTGGTATATTATCGTTACTTTGTGTTTCTTCCATCCATGAAACTCACACAGAAGAGAGTGGAACGAGCAGAACGTCATATTTATATTCTCCACCCACAAAGATGAGTATCTGTGCCGTTGTCTGATATAGCTCAGCCAGGTCAATTTACCTTCGTGAGTTTTCAAATTGAATTGCTTCTCACTTTTCAGATTTTTCCCTACTTCACAACAAGGTAAACAACAATCATGTTGCATTTACGACAGATTTATTTATTAATTAAATAAATTGGTGGATATAACAAATAAAAAGACTATGAAAAAAAAGAAAAAATGAGAAAGGACAGAGTCTGGATTTTCCAAGAGACTCGATTCAACATATGCCGTACACATCCGGAGTGTCTGGCGTTCCTTTTTACCGAAAATCTACTGGAAAAGCTGTAACGATTTAGGAGCAAGTTACGAATAGGCCACCAACGATCAAAGAACACAACGCCGCTCTCAACTCTTCCGCTCAACTACTGCCAAAAATAATAAAATAAAATAATACTAAGATGTATTTTTTAAACAGCAAGAAGAATAACAACAGAAGTCGTTCTTTTTTTCTCTTTTTCTCTTGGATAGATTGTATCAAAGGCCGCAAAGTTTTTTTTTTAAATATGAAGCAGAAGGAAATGGAGCTGGAGAAAAAAAAACAGACAAAACGACAGGCGTCAGTGTGGTCCATTGCTTCTCCACTGCAAATGTCCGCCCCACGCGACCTCAATTTATTCGACACCTCCCCTTTGGGCCGTCAGCAATTTTTAAAACTGTACACTTTTGGCCCTCTGTTGTTGCGCATATATAATATAACTTTGTATAGCCCAATACAGAGTATATAAACCCGTCTGAAATACGCATTGAAAAATATATATATATATGTAGATGGGAAGAGATAAACTTGAGATAACTGACAGGATTTTTTGAGAGCATAAGAGAGTAAAAGAGTTATTATGTTAATGATGAAGACAAGCACCAATTATCGTTTTGCTGAATAACTGACGTGGGTGCATTGGAGACGACGAAACAAATGGAAGTCGAATGTATATTATAATAATCAGGGCGCGTGGAAGCGAAGACCCGAAGCACAAGGGATTTGGGATCCAGAATTATTCATGTAGTGATGTAAGCTCGAGCAACTGACTGCTACTAAACATAAACTCCAGCATTAAATTCTGGTGAATAGTCAGTCGCTGACAAAGATCCAGTGTTCCATCATCATTATACGAAATATAAACTTCACTAGAATCTTCCTTACTATTGTGTTTCTGAACTTTGTGGAAATTTGTTGCTACATTGTAAAGCAAATGTACTCTGAAACAGTTGTAAGTTCTCCTTTCAACGACATATCATTAAATCCGTCCGATGTTCCTCCATAAATAATATCTGATTTCAATATTACAGTGAATGATAAAAATACCCTATGTCGCTTCGTTATAAAAAATTAATTCACCTAAGAATTCATCCTAAAATAAAAAAAAATCGCTCGAAATCCATCATAAAAGTGTAATTAAATGAAACATATTCCATCGTACAGCAATAAAAATTTGGTTTTTGTATCGCAACAGACTCATTTCACCACAAATTCATTGTTAAATAATGCAATTACGCAATAAAATACAAAACTTCCACCTGCGTGACCATTTATACAAATTTATACACATCCATATTCAATAAATACTTCATATCGTGCCGCTGAGAGATTGGCCAGCTATTTTCCACTGGCATGAAAAATTCACTGGCACACCCCATATCGTTGCAGTCGCTGAAAAGCCAAGACGTTATATAGCTTGAAGCGTGTGCCATCTTGGGAGGTCGCAATGTTCTGGCAGTTGGTGGGGGATGCCTGCCCATCCTAAATATGTTATTAGTTTGGTCGTATAACTGCTTCATTTTGAGTGGATGGCCCGAAGGCGATCATCTGCCTCTCGCACTGGTTCGCGCGGGCACAATGTTTTTTTACGCATAGAATAACACACATACACATATACAAAAATATTAAACATACACAGTGTTGCCAATATTTTGTGTGAGCCCTCCCAGAAGTTCGACCATGGGCGGCCTAGATTGTTTAATCGTACCCCCCTCTAATCAATGTCTCACCACCCTGTAATTTCAAATAAATCGCCATGTGATGCGTTCGCGTAATCCACGACATTCAACGTCTATATATCCATGTATATATACGAAAATATATATAGATATATATCTGTTAATATGGTACAGCAGTAGCAGCAGCAACAACGTCTGTTCCAGTTGTATGTAACCCGTAAAGTATATATAAAGGGGGTGGTGCTGTTGCAATTTATATAATAAATATATATAGGTATAAACTTATACAGGAACGCACAGAAGATCACGCGGTGGGAACGTCTTAATTTTTCATCCAACCTCACAGACATTCTGCTTTACACCACTCAACCCCTAACCCTCCACTTCTTTCGCTTCGGTGTATTAACGCAAATGAGTATTTCGCGTTTTTACGTGCATGGAATATATATACAAAGCGAATGAGAACTTGATCATATTTGAGAAAAAAACTGCCAGTATTAATGTGTGACGCAGCAGAATGAATAAATAAAAAATAAATGAAGATTGTTACCATGAAATTGTGATCATAAAAATGACTGTGGTGGTCTTGAAGTTGTGAATAAATTCAGCAAATAGAGAATCAGCAAATTTTTGTTTAATTTCTCTGCTTTATTATTAATTGCTATATTAAATTATGTTGAGTGGAATTGAACGGTGGTCATTAAAATTTTCTCAACTTGGCTATGTATATAGTTGAAGATAAAAATGTGCATTCATCGTGTATTTGTTACATTTAAAGACTTTAATGTTACATTGATTAATAGATACAGGTTGCCGACATTTTTTAAATAAGAAGTTTATGTTAATCGTAGATGTTTAGTTGGTGCAGTATATCTATGGTAGATAATTGCAAAAATTAAAGGCCTCATCCATCGTGGGGTCGGAATGATTCCGAAGTTTCTCTTAAAAGGTATAGTGTAAGTGCATTTTTTCTTTCGCGTAATTGTGAGTTATACAGTCTTTTAGTGAACGCCAAAGCGGATCCTTTTGTTGCTGGGTATATTTAAAGCTCTCAAACCATCAGGTCAAATTACTTACTTTATTAGATATATAATTATATGAACGATACTTATGGACTTTGTGTTCGATATCCTGAAGATATATATATCTATATAATCCTCAACGAATAAAAAAAAACAGTGGCAAACATCACGGAAATATGAAAAAGATCACGAAAAAAATTTTATCCCCCAATTTTTCTTCCCTTTTATCAAGACCACACACATACTATTGTCAATTATTGTATCAATGAAAATTAATTAATATTCTGGATTGCTTTTAATGGATAATTCAAAGTTCCAATGTGGACAATAACGATAAGGCAAAACTACATCCACTGACAATTTTGTTTGAATAAAATGAAAAGTTAATCCTTTTTAATCGTATCATTCATGGGACATTTTAGCGAACATGAATATATATATATATATATATTCATAAATATATAATAAGAAAATGATTGTGTATTGCATAAAAATGAAACGAGTCATTTATTTAACTGACGACCGCCCAAGTTGATATCAAAATCTTGAATCGTATTATTGAATTTTTATCCACATTGCCACTGTCCACAACTGACAATCGTTTTGGTCGTTGCCAAACACTAATTGCACAACCAACACACATTTGTGCGGTCAACCAAACCAAGATCACGATCAATATATGCATGTATATATATATATAAATGCACAATCACACGCATGCAGTCAAGATCAGCTATCAGAAACAAATTCTCAGCGTGTCTGTTTACATATATACACATTCTGAACGCGAATGTCGTGGAATACAAAAATACCAGGGATAACTAAGAGACATTCAAGAGTGGTCCTTGAGCTACGCATCCTCGAGGACCCCATTTCAGACGTTTCCACTTATAACAACATCTTGGGATACGTTGATATGTATTTTTATATATGTATATGTACACATGTATATATGTACACATTAGAGTAGCAAAAACATCGTGGTAGGTCTACTCTGTAATAGAGGCTGAAGATACTTCTGCAATAGGAGAGAACCAAAATTGCCTCTCGTTTTATTTCTTTATTTAGAATATAAATTGTCAGTATCAAGTGTGGATAAACAAAAATAAACAGGGTGTGTTTGTAGATAAATTTGGAAAAAAAATAATATTTCACATTGTACAAATAAAATTGGTGGAATAATACTGAAATTTATATGACTGAGAGAAATTTTGTGATATAAATTTTGCTTTGTATATTTGTTCGTTAAATAGATAAATAAATCAAATATATTCAATTAAATATATAGGTGTACATATGCGTATTTAATGTAAAATCGAAATAATTTATTAGTATGATTTATTGTTGAGTTGAGAATTTTAACACCTCACCGACAGAGTAACACATTCAATATGACAAGTATCATAAAAAACTGATTTTAATAGCATTTTATCCGTTGTATATACACACATTATATACCTAAATATATAATATTTATATATGTATACAGATATGCTAATTAAGAGGATTCATATTTTTATGGTGGTTTCGTTAGTTTGGCTCATGTTCCCGCCTATGAATGAGATTATTTTACATACCAAACAACGACCCAATTTTAGTGAGCTTATAATACTCGAAGAGAAAAATAAGATGAAAGAAAGAGAAATTTATTAGGGAATGAATGAGTGGGTTGGGATTATGAACTGTGTGCGCACAAATTTTGTCGTGTACGATCATAAACACAGAGATTTAATTTCTTTCGTTGAAACTACGGCAATGGTTCATATATATTAAAATATACATATATATATATACATACGTATCTTGATATAAAAGTTTGTTTTTTCGAAAATTAAGGCCCAATTAAAAATCGTCGACTGTTGAGTAGGAAATTATTTTTATTTTTAATTTCAGCTTTATATGTGTATATCTTCTTCTATCACCTCTTTCTTCATTATATATGTATATACTTATACATATTTATTTAGATGGTGATATTTATGTCAAGATTTTGTCTCACGTGAGTTGGGGCGTCACGAATGTCTCATTATATAAAATATGGGAATGGAAATCAACCACTTCGAAAGCAGCTTCTTTCAAGACACTTTTGTTTCTGTTTAGTCAATGTGGCAATTGATGCATTCAATCTCATGGGCGCCACCAACATAAGAAAAAAAAACGCCACTGTCCGTTGTCTCATCATATATTTATATGTATTCATATATTTTTGTTTGGAAATATATTGGTGAAACACTTGGAGAGCTATTTCTTTATAAGCAGTCATTAATATTCAGCTTCCTAAGTTTCACGGGTCGCACTGCAAGTGGTCCGCGTTGAAAAATTAATGAAAACTTCAACTATATACGGCATCTGTATTTATAATTAAGTGTTGCTCATTTCCATGTGACGCTAACGATAAAAGACAGAATTATGATAATTATAATAAAGATGGACTATTTATTCATTGGAAATTTGAACACGGATTTGGATGAATAAATAAATGAGATGGACAAAAAATTCTATCTGAAATACTATTAAGAACAAATTCTACGTGTGACGTATATATTCTTTCACTTGAAATGAAAATATGTTGTGCTTTATATTCAAGTTCAAATCAATTCTCTATTTAAGATAAAAAATTACATTTTTCCATCGAAGATTATCTCAATGAAAAATATAATTGATTCTTTTTCGACAGGAAGTTGCTCTTCAGCTCCTATACATTAATGACTAATCATTGTGTCTTTTGCAAAGAACTCCCACAGTGTTTGTACAACCATTAAAATAATGAGAAAATCTGTCGTAAGTAAATGCAGCAACATGTGGTCTCTTAGTCCCGAATTATCCATAATTACCAATGATTGCCATTTCCTACCCAAAAAGTTATTTCCAAAAATTTTTTTCCCAAATCCTCTTTCCACAGCTATTCCATTCTATTATTTATCTATCCTTTTTTTCTCAACGTTCACAAGTGGAATAATATTTTCTCTCCAATCCTCGTGTCATTAACAATAATTGTAACATTGATAAGCGGATTTGCATTGAAGTCTGCAAATACGTATAAGCTATTTGGTTCAAAGATAGAATAAAGAAAATAATCGTCGCAAGGATAAATATTTACTTGACCGAATAGACACAATAAGTTTCGAAGGACATTAACGCTTATGAATAGCAAGTGAGTAAAGAATGATGAGGGCGGCAGCAAGTGAGTTGCGGAAGTGGCGCATGAGATATAGATCTCACTGATGGTTCCCTGGCGCATTATTTGTATATACACAAAACATTTTTTCTCTTTTTTTTTGTTCGTCCTTTACGTATGAGTTGGGAGTGTTGAAGGTCATGGTTCGTGTGCGACTACAAGCGCATTACAAGGACTAAAACGGAAATGCCGCTGTTGCCTGGTTTTCACCTAATACTTGGATGGATTAGAGGGTTGAAGTACATGGCTTATGTACCGCTTATGCCGTAAGGCTTATGGCTTTCTATTCATTCGGTTCGACAATAAACGACGATGACAATTGAACGCCTCAGGTCGGCGGATCTTCGCGCGTCCTTCATCAGAACTAATATGTCTGATCCGAACCTTAATTGTGTATACATAAATATGCCCTTGCTCTATATCCATACATAAATATATTCATATATACACTAGACGCGTGGAAGAATTCAAAATTACTTTATAGACCAAATTAAAATTAAAATTGCTATATAGAAAATTATTTTATTCAAAACACTCTAGAAATAATGATGGCTCTTTTGGATTATTCTTGAATGGTTTTTGAATGATTTTACCGCACATTTAGACGGTTAATAAATGCACGTGACACACGCAACCGCACAATACTAAAACGTTTCTCTAAAATATATTTTTCAATATCCACACATAGCAACGCAAACACGCGCGCGTTCTTTTACTATTTTATCTTTGTCTATTATTCCATATGGTGAAGATGTCGGCGAAATGTATTGTTGTTTTGTTATGTATATATTATGTATAAGTTTTTTCAAGACTACTTCATTGTACGCGATGAATGAGAACACACGCAAAGCAATTTTTAACTTAGACGAGAATCTACAAATGATACTTCACTATATGTGAATATATAGCTCAAGGCTGGCATATAATACCTTATCATTAAATCGCAAATGTATAATAATTTTTGAAAAAAAAATCTACGAAACAAAAATGGAAAATAAAATTTTAAATTGCTTGGGAACCAATAGCACGAAAAAAATACTTCACATATTGATCATTATTATAATTGTTTAATAATAATGACAAAACAATTTCATTGAACAGGTGTTGCATTTAATTCATTAAATTTTTCTTCCTTTTTCCAAATCCCCATCTATGAATATCTCAAGCCCATCCAAATGAGCGTTACGAACCTCTTAATAATTGCAATATACTTTAGCCGCCTCTACCACAATGCATATACGGCTTCATGACTACTGTTTAACGCTGCCGGGTAAAATTGGATGGTGCATGGTGCATTCTATAAATTGCTTGACGTCCGAATTTTAATACCGTGGCAAAATCAATTTTACCGTGGGTGGTGGATACCCCCATATATGTATAGCCTTACACGGTTTGTAATTAAATTGTTACTTCAGGCGGACCGCACGCCAATCGACATGGGCGGCCACTGCACACCCACACTCTTACATGAACACACACACAAAATCCATATATATATGTATACATATATATATATATTAATGTATGTGTATATAGAAGACATAGAAGCAAAATGATGCACGATGCATACAGTAAAATGTTAAAAATAAACATTCTCATATTTATTTATCGATATTTCCGCACTGACAACGCGTAGTAAATGTAGAAAATTGTTGGGATGAAACTGAGAACATTCATGATGATGAATATCAAGGTTGGGATTGTAATTTGATATTTTTAATCAACACTAAAATTATTCTCATCAATTTATTCGACTGAATTCTTTTGAAAAAAATACTACGAATATTTTGAAGAGTAGAATATCACCACACAAATTATCACGAATTGGCATTCACGAGAATTGGTATGCTGCTATGTATTTTATTAAATTAACTACGATAAATATATAATTGAAGATAATTAGCTATCATATTGAATTGTATCATGTTTATAAATTAATTTAACAGCGTATGACATGTGTGAACTAAAATGTCTTCTATAATGGAATAAATGTATGTATAGATATATATAATGGCGCATTTAAAAAGGTATACAGGACCACGAAAAAGCATGTTATCATCGCATGTGAGTTTGCGTGTCTGTGAGAAGCGCAACACGCGCACATTATGCAAAGGGTGATGAACATTTGTGCATGTAGTGCAAGGGTAAATGACAGAATAAAAAGAAAGAATTCACCGAGTCCCAAAGCCCATTGGAATTTGTTTGTGTTCGCTTATATATGTCTGTGTGTATCGCCGTGTGCACGACCACCGTGCCAACTTAATTAAAGAAATGGCGACCTGTCAATTAGTATAGATCAGCTTCATTTCCTGTCTGAACTTATCTCCACCGCACATATGGCAGCTTCTGATACCAATTTTTTTTCCTAAAACGATTTTGTTCTTTTATAATCACCATTTAGTAATGTCATTATTGACAATGTTTATTTCTTTCACCAAAAAAAAAAGAAAAAAAGGTCAATCTTTGGTATGAAAATAAGATTAATTTTGTTTATTTTTTATAGGAAAGAAATTCTGTGTTTTTGTATCTGTTTGATTAGTAACTGCTAATTTATAAATTATTCATTGAATGTTCAGGACAATATTATTATTATAAACTATATATAGAACAGATAATATAATCCAAAAGAAAAATAGAATAGGGAGTTAATTCTACTGAGTCCTCAGATGATTTTCACCTGGGGCATGAACAACTCGTATGTATATATCCGGCTGCCAAATGGCAAATTAATGGCGAATGGCTCCTGCAATTAATGAAAGCCAAGAGTAATTAAGTCAAAGGGACATCGTATACACATATACGCATGAGCGATGGTTAGGTGAAGAGAGAAAAGAAGCAGAGGGTACACCTCCCGGGGACATTTGCTGAATGTAATTTTATTCAAGCGGGCCAATGACTGTTCTTATTCGCAAGTCTGCTTTGATTATTTATCGTTGCCCGGATACACACAGACACGTCACGTTGTTTTCATTCAGTTGACTGCGCTCTCAACGAAAGAACTCAGCAATTCTCTCCTCGATGAGAGCATAAATATGTCTCTGCGCATATAATAAATATTGATTGGTATTTTATTAGTCGAAATCGAAAAATAATTATTGCACCAATGAATTACACATCCAAATCAATTATTAATTTAACATTGAACGTTCTTAGAAATGGTTTTTCGAAAATTAATTTTTTCCTCTTATAAAGTACCTCAAACTCTCACAATTATTCACCATAATACGAGAAAAAATGTAATTTTAATTCAAATCTTTAAATTATAGATAAATAAATGAACTTTCCTTTCATACTATCGATAAAAATAATTTCTTATATTGCATAAAAATATATATGTACTTATGAATAGCATTCATTCAAGTTTAAGACGCAAAATGTCATCACGTGCTCGTCACACAAACGATCCTGATCCAAATCTATACACATATATGTGTATATATATATATATATATATATTAGCTGATGTAGTCTCGATCGCTTTTGGCTTTATGACATGGAGACAAAAGCGCTCAACGACCAATGGTCTGAATTTTTGCTCGGTCCTGCCGAAAAATGTCGATATGCGACGAGGGCTATTGAGCAAGCCAACGAGCAAGCATATAAGAGACTGCGGCCGACAACATTCCATTGGCTTTTGTATTAAAATACCGGATGGCACAAAACCACTGAAACGTGTCGATAGGCGCCGATCGTGGATGGTACCCTTTGTCGGTATGACGGGCAAAACAAAGATGCGCACGCGCGTATATATATATATATATATATTTATGTTTATATTTTACTTTTATAAGTTTCACCGCAACACGCAATGAGCACTGATACAGTCGATGAGAACAATCGATTGCGCAACATCGATACAATGAACATTAATTATAAATTGTGCAGGAAAATAAAATAAATATATTCTGTATTATCTCTTTTACCATAAATATATTTTCAAAGTGTCAAATAAATGTTTTGTATCGATAAAAATTCGTACGTTCGTACATTTATATACGAGCGAACTACAAGACGATACAGAGGAGGTTCACATATATGTATATATGTGTACGTACACCGCCACGAATGCGAATTAAGCATCCGTAAAATGGAGCAAGAAGTAGCAAATACCTTTTCGCCAGCTGCCAACTGTTCAAAGCGCGGCTTTACGCGCTCTGTGTCCGCGCATGCACACACGTATGAAAAAGCAGAGAGTAAATATATATATATATATATGTATTCTTTTATTTTTTACTCACCGAGATGTTTGAGAGCTGACTGACAGAGCTGAAAAAAAAAGAATATTTTCATTAGAAAAGAATATTCACCGCATTATTTTATGAAGAAGAAAAAAATATATCTTATGAATTACAGTGGAAATAAAAAAATATGAAATTAATTGTTGTAATTATATTTTGGAGTCTGGGTGATGAAAAACACACTTTTATTTGTATATGTATATGAATATGAATTTAAGTTGTTGCATGCATTGGACCAATCTGCGAATTAGCGCAGATGTAAGTCGACAAAAAATCGCTGACAAATTGGTTTGGGGAGCGGGAGAAGATGAGCGCGAGCGAGAGCGAATACACTCGGCGGGACACTCTCAATTAATTCCGCGGGCTAACTTCAGCCACACGAAATTAGCATCCGGTGGTCATCATCAAATTTTGCCTGCAGGTAACCCAATCTAAGGGCGGGTCGAGTGATAGGTAGGTTCCAACTCCTCCGCGTAATTTCTACCTCACTCGTATGTATAAACCTCACGCGAGTCGATCGTGTTCCCTTTCGCTGGGGTATATATGTATATATATATCTATATAATATAAGTTTCTTTGCAATATGACGGATCGTTGGGACGCGCTGCGTTGCGCCTTGGGGGCGGAAGCGGTTCCTCGCCTCAATGTATAAAATTAGAAGAGGCGTGATGATAAAGTAAGCTCATACAAAAAAAAAGAATGAATAAAAAAAAACACAACAAATAAATGAGTTTGCACTGCAGTGCAAATACTCATTTCATAATTATATATCCTTGACATTGTCGACAACTATTAGAATCAACAAAAAAAACCTCAAGAAAATTTTGTTTAAGGAGTATTTATTATTTATTCTTCTTTCATCATAATAAATAACATCAAAGTACTTTTTGATTTGAGTATAATTTTTCTCTGATTATATAGAGGAGTAACGATAAAATAAAAAGTGGATTTATATTTATGAAAAATAAAATGGAGAAATAAAAGCGACGACACATGTGAAACAGCTCATCCTTACACATAACATGAATGAATGAATGAAAAAAAAAACGTATTGGACACAAGTGTAATTTAGGAATAAAGTGAAATTTCTCCAATTAAACAAACTGAGATATTTATATGTTTAAACTCGAGTGTAATTCGTGCAAAGTTGTCGAAAATGTATCGTGATTACTATCGATAACAATTACAACTTCAAAAACACCATCTGCCAATAAACTTGAGTAAACTTGTAATAAACCTCTTGTTGCTCATTGAATTCCGTCAGGTCGCATTTAAGACAGCTGAGAACGTTGTTTAAAGACCAACTGTAGCACGTGACGGTATGACCAAATGGACTTGCGAAACCCATCACAGTCCACTGCGCGTACCAATATGGCGGAAGTCTATATATACTTCCTCGAACCCACCGAACTCCAACAATTCTCGAATACACCAAAACCTTCGGCGCTTCTTTTTAAACGCTATCGACCCATTAACAAATGCGTATACATTTGTGCTCATCAGGCTTCTCCCGTCTCCCACTCTCTTCCTCCCCGACTGTTCGTTCACATTCAAAATCAAGTGAACTCATTAAATGGAAATTGCCCATCATTTCTTTTAATTATATATATATATATATATGTATATACACTGAAAACATTTTTTCAATGATATACTTTCACAATCAATTTTCTGACGATTTCTTTCACGGATTTCGCGTACCAAATAATTGGCAGGTGAACAAATTTTTTCATTCAATACACTCAAATTCTCATTACATTCACTTTTAAATTAATAAACATAATACAAAATTTAATGTTTCATCTGTAAAACAAAATAACAATATCACTTTCCCATTTATTGAATTACGTAGTGGGAAAAAAATAAAGACAAAAAAAATTTTTCTTTCTCTTTATCATTATTTTTTTCTCTATAAAACATATATATGATTCATGACTAGAATGTTGGCATTCGCAGACCACCCGGATGATCGTGCTCTGTTATACTCGCCAAAGGAGAGTTTGCCAGATCGATACGGTGGGTTGCACACCCACGCTCTCTCTCACTGCAGGCTCGTTGTTGTCCATATATACTTTTTATCTCTTTTATTTCTCATACTCCCTTGCTCATTCACTCACTCTTCGTACTCACTCCCTTTCACTTTCATCTTAACTCAGACTCTCCTCTTCTCTCGCACTCAATGTTGGTCCAATGATGCACCAAAGTGCTCACCAAGCTTTCATGCTCGTGGCCCACCTGGGTGCAATCGCAATCGCGATATCAGGATAACCTTATGGGTAGCGAACCGAATTAGAGAACTCGCCAGCCTTTAATTGAACCTTTGAATAATGGTTGTGAATTCAGAGAGGAGCCAATTGATATATACTATCCCGTATGTGTCACACTTTACATAAATCATTCACATACGGGGTGGGCTCAACCACATCATTTAGACGAAAGATTGTTTCCCTTAATTAATAATCACAGCTTGAGACATAATAAAAAAAACCAAACAAAATTCTACCCTGACAACAATTATTTCTTAATCAAAAAATTAATTTTATACCAAATAAACAACTTGGTTTCAGATTAATTCGCCTGTACTGTGCGACACATTGCAATCAATAATTAATATAGATACAGATATCATCGAATACTTCCATAATAATAAAAACGCTCCAATATGCGGGTCGATAATGATTCAATAAATAAAATATATATATAACCACACGCTGATAACACTTATTGCAATCCAATTGAGTATCAACGAACATGAAAGACGCGTACGTGGTATACAATAATTAACCCAGAGAGATGTGTGAAGGGAGGCCGCGCAATATTGTGTGGTGTTTTGCCCTCCCACCGTGTGGCTCGTGGTGTGAAGGCAAATTGGTAATTTTTTTTTCTTTTTTTGGTGTTGGTGATATAAAGCTCCATCACCAACAAGAGAACCGCACGAAAATAAAAAAATAAAACAATAATATTTATAACATTTCACGTATTTAACAAGAGAGTGATGTACAACATTAATTCAATAAAATAACTTACAACCTTATTAACTAATTAATATCCATGATTATAATTATTATGATTATAATATCTGTTAAATTTATCGTTGCATTAAATCATTGTATTTTAAATGAGTTTGAGAAGTGAGCCGCTGCATGAGACAGGTTTTGATCTGTACATATATACACATGTGCGCAGAATATGTTAAAATGTACATCAGCACATTGCAATATATACTGTCCAGATAATTCTACGAAGACGCGACTATTAACTCTGGAATTTTCTGCAACTCAACTGACCGTCAAGGGACATCGACAGCCATCAATATATATATATATATATATTTATTTTCATTATTTTATTTTACCACACACGGATAATAATGAACGTGTCCATGCATAATGAATTTCATTGATTGCCGGACAAATAAAATAACAAAAAATAAACGAGTTGCACTTTTGCACGAGCGATGAGTTAACTGGACGAAAGAAAATAAAATAAAATCAAGAGGAGAAAAGAAAATATAGAATTCTCCAGACGTGCGTCTCCCATTGAACTTGTATCATTGAATTGAACTAATACAACAATAATTACATATATATATATATGTATATATATATAGAACGTTGATACTCTTAATTACAACGACGACAGTTACAAACACAATTTTCTTCACCTAAAACCTAGCAAAACCGGTTTACCATTGAACGACTCGCCATCGAGCAATCATTATAAATTATAACTGGATTCGAGTTCTAATATTCATGTCGCATTCTCCATTCGTATAATCATGTCATGATTGTGTGATTGTTCATGATAATAATGATAGCATTTACAATAATAATGAAAGATAAAGAAAACACGATGATCATTATCTTCATTAAATTGAACAATTAAAAAAAATTAAATAAATGTATTGTGATAAGGGATATCTGGTGACCTTCATGCTGCATACTCAAACGGTTGCATTTATATTATATATGTAGATGTGTGTGCGTACATGCGTGGCGGTTAAAATAAAGACACGCGAATCAAGAGTGACCGTGCGCGATATTCTTCTCACCCACGTTGACGCTGATTCTTATCTGTTAATTAGAAATGAACGCGATGCATGCTGATATATTGATTAACATTAAATTTTATAGGTGTGTGTGTGTGTGTGTGTATAAAAACATACAAAGGGTGTGGCGATTATATCCATTTGTGAGAACAATGTAGAGTGTGTGTACGTGGGCGGCCATTTCATCACTTTCAAAAACTTAATGCTATCTCTTTGTAGATACATTTATGTATACAATGTACGTAGAAATAATACACATTAGTTTCATCGCGATAGTATTTATTTAAATGTGTTTATTATTGCTGTTGTATTTGAACATTTTTCAAATGGACTGTGAAGAAAATTGAATAAAAGCCACATTCAGATTATTGTGAATGTAATTTATTGAATTGGATATAAAAAGAAAAAGGGGAATCAAAAAAGCAACAGTCGAATTAAATTTTATAAATGATTGTGTTGACATTAATATTTTTATTTGCAACTGTATTAATCGTGTCATTCGACGAAAGTTTCAGATACTTTATGAACCAAATAAATAAATAAATAAATGAATAATTGAATGAAAATAAAGATGAGCCGGATGATATGTCAAATGAAATTCATGGTTTATGTTTTCACCATCACAGCGAGATGAAGAGAGAACAAAATTTCGAAGGCTCTTTTGAGACAGACGATTCATCATCAGACACGTCATAAATCACACCCAAAAAGAGTCTATTTACTTACATTCACTACCATATATATATATATATATAGATATTTTTTTTATATACTCATTTATAGCACTGCTGTGGTCATGATGACTTCCCAGGGAAGCTTTGCGTGCTAACGTCAACACGACGGCAAAATTGTGCTGAATTAACGGATGTTTGCGTGTATATGTAGATATTATAACGGTTGTACTTCACAAATTTAATTCAACTTGATATTTGTGACGAAAATGAAATGCCAACCACTGTCAATTGCATCTACTCATTTATCTTTCATGATTCCAATAGAAGATTATTTTATTAAACATTCTCTAATTATTTTAATATTTCAATAAAGTTTTTCTAATCCTAATAACAATCTCAATAATGTTGCCGTGTTGCTACGCACATGTAAATTCTTGTCTCTATCTACAAAAAATTTGATTCAAATGTTTATATACTAAAATATAGCCCATTATATGAACGTGTCCTGGGCCTTCGTGCATATATCATTCTTTCGTCATCTCACCAATGATCGTAATAAATTGTCTTTGATGGCATCCAATAATATAGCTATAAATATTCTCCAATGGACAAATACGACTTTAAATATATTCATGTAATTTATATTGCCCTAGTTTTTTTCTCAATTCTAAATGATTAATTTATAAAATAACCAAACAAAATCTCAACCAAATTGCATACTCCATTCTACTCTACGATCTTTTTTGCATACATATGTATATATATATATACAACTATGTAATTAATAATTTTACGCCAATTAAAAATTCGACATAAATAACAATCTTGTTTTGTGTTTGTCCATGTGATGATTTAAAATACACCATATAATTATGCCAATTTCCATTAATTATCCATTAACATTATAATCGTACCAAATTATACTTATTAATTGCAGCATTCGTAGAGATAATTATACATATGTAGAATTCAAATTCCTGGCATAATTACCATGGTGAAAAGGAGTCGATCCATATATACAAAAATGAATGATTCAGGTGCTTTACTTATATATTCATGGAATAAATTCAGCCAGAATTTTTCGACAACGCAAATGATCATGTGGAAAAAAAAAATAATAAATACATGTACCTATGTATATAATCAAAATATTTAGTTGTCACCACATCAAAAACTATAATTAATAATACTCAATGATGTACGAACAACTGCCAAGTTTCGTAGGATATATTATCGTTTGCAATTTTCTCAAATAAAAATATAGAGAATTTAATACAAACGGTTATGTATCGCCGACAATAATAACCCAACGTTATTGATTAATGGTTTCTTTATCCTCATGTGTATTTTTTTATACAGATGAACAACTTTATCATGGCGATATTTAATGATAGCTAGTTTTGATGGGATAATTACCGTTCGATTGATACACCATCCAATTCACAATATATAAATTGTCCTATCATGATTTTTTTTCCCACAACGGAAATTAACTTATTATAACCTTGAGTGAATGTCCTGAATGTCAGATTGGGCATTATGATGGTATAAGTACAGTAAAAAATTCGCATAATGAATTATGAAAGAGTCACATCGACAGATAAATTAGAAAATGAACCAAAAAAGAAAAAATAATAGCATAGAATTGCATCTAGCAATGTCTAGTAGACCTTGACCATCAATCGGCAGGTGCGAGCGGCTCTTGCGAGACGGAAAGATATTTAAAAAACCAAAAAAAAAAAAGAGCAACTCCAAAAAAATTTGGGACGAAGAAAAAAACAACCACAGCCATGGGGGACTGTGTGTTCAAATACTGAACATATACATATGTATATAAAGTTGGGGACTAGTTTGAACGCGCGAATAGTCAGAACGAGAATGGCAACAGCACGCAACAACGGCACGCATTTATGCCACACATATACATATATAATACTTCTATACCTTTCTAGTATATATCAAACAGAATGTTATTTCGACGATTGGTTTGTGTGGCAGCTGGCCTTAAGGTAAGGAAGAGGTATAGACGACTATTCGAATAGGGTCCATCACACTAATGCAATTCGTATTCGAAATGAACGTTGCTGAACAACAGTTAAAATTAGATGATTTTGAATTGGTAGTTTTCGCACGTCCATATGTGCATTTTTATTATTTAATTTCCAATGCACCAAAATAAATATTGAGTGGTGGACTAATATATGAAATTATCAAACCAATATTTCAAATAAATATTCCAAGTGCACTGAAATCATTTAAGAAAATTTCCAACCAGTCGAAAAAAAATCCATTTCACAGAATGAAAAGAAAAAAAAGGCAAAAATAGTCAAGAGAAAAAGATAAAATAATGCTGTTGAAAATCTCAGCATGAGACGCGCGTGCCCGATGTCAATTTCCAGTTGCGGCTAAAATTCCAAGGATCTGGCAAACATCTAACATTAATACACTACCCAAACCCATATACACATATATACTTCCGCTCTAACGTTAAAAGAATGACGATGACAATAGACAGAATTTAGTCCTGACCAAATGTGTGGGCACAACCGCAACCAACAACGAAATAGTACAACCATATCTACACATCTATATAGTAACACATATATATTGAAATGCGGACAGCAGGGTCTTTATACCTAACTTGCTATCGTCGAGTTTCGACGTTTCCTCTTGACCACCTACTGGGAGAAAATGTGCGCGCCGGGTTTGGTTTGTCGACTTCCGCCCCGAGGCACACGTCGTGTTCCCTATTCGTCGTATTGCGTTCTCGCAAAATTTCCTCGGACGTGCTATGAGAGAACTCTCAGTTCGTAACAACCACACATCTGACCTCGCCCACATCGTTTGTAACATTCATATTTCATTTAATAAAATATATATCTATCTACATACATAGCACATAAGTCCAAGTTAATCGTAGAAGAAATATATATATAAATGGATAATGATATGAAGTCTATTTTGTTGAGGTTTCTGGCGCGTGTTAAGATCTTAGATAAAATTTCGCGTCAAAATCATTCTCGACATTGAGAGAACGCATGATGTGAACAGAACAATAGTTTATAATGTACATACATAAATGTGTGAGCGTACATACGAGCAAAAACAGTCTACGGACATTGACTTGAGATGGTTTTTCTACGACTCACGTTCTGGGAAATGTAGCGGGCGGGTTTGCACATTCTGTTGTCGATATGTGTATATAATATACATGGATAGGTACATGTTTAGGTAGAAAGTATACATAAGTATGCCTACGCGAAGGTGTTTGTCCGAGATATATATTCCACAACATTCTGTCGATGTATATAATATATATACTCTGTTCATGTGCGTGTATTATGTGTGTATGATGTTGGCTAGCTCGAGGCAATTCTTGACTTTACTTCCTTGCGCCAAAGCGCCCTCGTTCCTTCACGTTTCATTTGCACGAACGCTCTCGGCGCTTGGTGTGCGCCCGCGTATACACACAGCGCAACGAGGAGAGTCAGCGTGAAGTCGTAACGACCAGGTCGCTACGAAATTCGACGAGACACGCACGATCACGAGAGCGCCCCCAGGATCTTATCGCCATGTTCTCTGCTTTTTCTCCCTTCGTGAATGTATGGATATATAAATATGTACTAGTATATGTAGAGGTTTTTTTCGCTCGACATATCGGCGCCGATATGTATCAGTGTATTTAGGAATCATTTCATTTATTTCATAATATGTTTGGTCTTTATTATACTTTTTCTTTATCGATCTGCTACTGAATTGTTTAAAGTTGGAAAATTCAGTATCCCCCGACATTTTTAATAAATAGAATTCATTGTTGCTATTCTGCAATAAAATAATTCTCATCATTCAAACAATCATAAAATTTTGTACATAAAAAAATGTATGCAGTAATTGCTTAAGGTTTTGATGATTAAGCAACAGCAATAAGCACATCAGTTGGACAAAACAGCAAAACGAAATTATTGTCACTAATGAACCTATAAAACGCGACCATGCTCGCAAACTGTGAAATAGCAGACACATAAAGTTCCTGATGAAAATGAACAATCGTAAAAACGTTGTATGTGATGCGTCTATATTTCTCTTGTGGAAGAGAAGCGGCAGAGAATATGAAGAGCATTAAAATCAATTTAAAGATGAGATGAAAAACACATTGGTAGATATAAATGTTTCCTTCATTTATGTTTATAACAAAACATAAAAAAGTAAACCAATGTTGAAAAACAATAGAATAATACAAGGAAACTTAATCCCATAAGTAAAAATTATATTTGAAATTGCTCTATTGCACATAATATGATAACAAAAAGAAGAAATTTCTACAAAATTTCACAATAAACAGCAAAAAAATTTATAAACTAATAATTCACAAACAAAAAATTCCCCACGCGCAAAAATGTAAATTGTAACTGCACCATTTATAATATCTATCATATAAATTATAAAATACTTCAACAATATACCAAGTTGTTCATCAGGTTGCATTTATAAATATTTATACCATGCGAGTTATCCATTGTTCCATTCATATTTTACCATGTGCACCATTCATCATCGACGTAAAATTAATTTAATTGCAGATAATTGTGAAGTGGTTGATGATGAAAATGCCTCGAGGTATAAACTAAACTAAATTTCTTATAGGTATACATATATATAGGTGCTCCCATTCTCTCGTCTTCGAGACGTATAGAACGTGAATGTGCGCTACGACGAGTGATGTCCAGTTTTATTTATGCACGCCTCAGTCCGCATACATATATATATATATATATATTATAAATATAGCAGTAGTAGGAGAATGTCGAAGCATACGAGCAGGCAGCACGTGTGTACGCGTGCTTTGGGCTTTGTGGTATATATTGCCAACAGTTTGCCACGATGGCCCTGGGGACAGATTATTACCTTTCCATCCGTGGAATAGCTAAGCACATCAACGAGATGAGAGCAGTTTGAAGAGCCCGCCCGCGCGTGACAGATTATTCACACAGTACATGGTCGCCTGATTATTTTTTTCCCCTTTTCACACAGAGTACCTGTATACTCTTCATCGATTTTCAGGCATGGATATATAATTGGCATCGTATAGAATTCAAGGTAAGTGCGAGACGCAATAAGTAATTGGTATTTAATTTTGTTGATAATAAATGTACATTCCCTGTGCTACGGTGTCTCTTTCAATTAATTGCCACATTGACCTCGTACGCGTCGTTATATTAATTAATCCAATAAAATTCCAATAAAAATGAATATAAACCAATATAAGAAAAAAAAGAAGAGCAGAGATATAAATGTGTTTCGAGTTTATCACTGAATAGAACTCTCTACCTCTATAACTTTTTTTTGTCTTACAGTACACAGAAGAAATTAAATTATTTTTTACGCATCACCTGAAATTCACTCGTAGCTAATTTTTGTGGTGGACTATATATGCTACGGCCTATTCTCTTTTTCATTCTTGCTTATTCCCTTCATCCGTTTGGGTCCACTGTACCATTATATACCTTTGGGGCACGGAAAAAATTACTACCTACAAGTATAAACGCGCGCGAGCGCTGTCGAATGGCAATTTAGTCGTTTCGAATTCTGGAATCATTCTGAAAACTTTTCCTTCTTTCTTTTATTTTGGAATTCTGAATGATCAACACGTGTATATACTACTGCTGTTACTGCTTCTTGTGCCTGCTGTTACGTACATGTTATATATATATATATATATTATACGCACAAAAACTGAAAAACTTTCACGGTCTCCTTTTTTTCAACCCGACAAGCTTCATCTCTCTACCCATACCGTATATGATCTTTTTTTGGTACGCAGGCAAAAGTCCAATGTACTTTAAACGGCCAATTTGGCAGCCGTAAAAACAACATTTATTTATGGCGGCTCGCTCATCGACATATGGAAAATAAAGAGGAAAAAAAATCGCAAATGGTACAAGGAAAATTATGTTCGACCGAAAAAAAGAAGTGAAAAAATTCAGGAAACAAGAAAAAAAGAATAAGTAATAATATCGGAACGGAACTATTCATTATTATATATATACTTAGTAAGTTTCTACTAATTAAACCACCATAAATGACCACAATTTTTTTTTTAATACAATTAGTTATCACAAAAGAACCGCGATACTCAATAATCAAATTATGATATCTATCGTGTAATAATTTATTTGCAATTATTCGAAATAACACAATTAACTATGGAATAGTCTTCCTTTTTATCTCATATCTTCTACTACTCCCATTTAAAAATTTTATGCACACGATGATACATGAGAAAATTTTTTTCGTGTTCAAAGTATAATAATACGTCTAGAACTATAACCCATTCCTATATTTATTCGTAAGTTCCTTACCTAATAAAAAAAAAATACAATATGCATTTAGTGGATATTTTTATTCAGCAAAATGGCTCGAGCATGTAAAAAAATATGCATGCATGTATATATATATATATGTACACATATATATATAAACGCACGTGCTTCATTCTTTGGGCGCGTTCGCTTCTATTCGCGCGCAAGCAATTACAAAATTTTACGATCAACCCCAACAAGCCATCATCAAGTTGCCGCGCGCAAAACTCTCTCTTTGACGTTTTCAAGACGACGCCAAGTAAAAGTGTGTTCACATTCTCTACATGTATATACCTGCTTATATATGTTTATACACACATATAAATATATAGCGCTTCAATTTACAGTGCGACAACGAGTATTTGCTGCATTGACGTTGGCATTATCATCAGTATATGACGATTGCACCACCAATAATAAAATAAGATAATATAATGGCAGTAAGTTCGTCGTCCAGTCAACGTTTGGTTGTAAATAATTCATGTGAAGTTTTGCTGGTTTTAACAGGACGTGTAAAAGCAGCTCCTTATTGGGCTGGTAATATATGACCATGTAAATGAACCAAAGGATGTTGGAAGACTCGCTCTTTTACACTTATTTTTTTTTTTCTTCATCTCCCTTCCTCCGTCGCTCACATCACCATTGAACAAACATTTTATGTATATATATATATATAGATGTGTGTAGTATGATGAGGGCCACGAGTGCCAAGATGATTATGGCGCATGATGGGAAATAAGGCCATGGCTATATAAATTCATCCAGATCCATTTAAGCGCCGTGGGTTTTTCATTACCCCTTGACACGCGGGACATGAATATACACGCGCACTATTAGCATCTTCCTCAATATCGTCGTGTGAGTCTTGCGTTATTGTCGTTACATTTATATATGTGGGATAGAATTTAATTGCATCTCATTAACTTTTTTAAATGCATGCGCGCGAGCGAACACTCATCGGCAAGTTAAAAGAATTTTCGACATCATTTTTTTATTCTCTTCACGTCATTTTTTGTATCCTCATATTATTTACGATGAAAATCGAAAGAAGAAAAAAAAATTAAAATGAGCAAAAAAATACAAAACCCGATGCCCAATTGGGTTGTAATAAAAATACTGTTCCTTCTTTCATTCTTTTTTTTTCCTCCCATTTCTGTATGGATGAAAAGTGGAGGAAAAATATTTCTGGTTATCATATACTTTGCAGTTGTAAATCAAGTATGAAGACCGCTAATAAAGGGCAATACCACGAAATGGAAACAATGTCTTATAATTAACATTACCGAAAGAGTAAAATATGGTGAACGTTTATATCTGTGTAGATCAACATTCAGGCCATAGATATGTGAAATGTCAGATAATGTTGTGAAATAAATCATCCAAGTGGATTCATTAGAGAAACGGAAAAAAAATAAATTTCGTAATGAAGAAGAATATAAAATCTTTTTTTTATCCAACATAATTATTTTTAATCGTATCATTTGACGACTTCAATCAATTCAATGCTGTACAAATATTTAGAAATATTTTCTTGCATTCATAAAATTATTTTTATGTCAATAAAAATATTTTCATTACTTATCTCATAATAATTATCATTTTTTCCGTTCATTTTTCATTAAACATTATGTACGCACAAATGTCAACGGTAAAATCTACCATCTGGTCAATCAACGTCGACAATATATTTATATAAATAAATACAGAACTACCGTTTCACGTTGGTATATCCACCTGTTGCTCATCAACTTCATCAAAAGGTGCATTTATATGTTTATATACCTATACATTATTGTGATGTAGAAAAATTCGCTATAACACTGACTTCCGTTCAAAATCTCATATAAAAACATCGAAATGTTGAAGAAAAATAATAAACTTCAACACGCGTCTCATGAATAAAAACATTTGCGCCTACACAATGTTTATATATAAATATAACTGCGAAAATATTTACTTAAACGACATAAAAATAAATAAACATTGGATGAAATAATGTAAAAATGAAAATGAAAGAGGGAATGAAAAAACGCTTACCGACCGTGGCATTTTTTTCATATTCCTCATATAATGCGCCTCACTGATGGGCATTCATTATAATTATCATTTTTTTTTTTTTTTCCTCCTTTATATTTCCTCATTTTTATCATCACTTTTTCACGATGTTTCATTAACCCCTGACCTACGAACAAGCTCCAGCCTGTTCACATCCATGCATTTATAGTATATATTTGTATGTATATAAGCAGGAACGTAAAATAAAGTCAACTGAATATTCATACCGACAAACCGTAAATATTCTCAGAGACGATAAATTCCCGGATTCTTTTAAAAGCAACCATCATCAGTGTGATAATTAAATACCGACGATATGCCGCGTTATCGTGAGAGCGAGGACGAAAAACAGGGAAAGTTATTGCTCAAATTAACCCCATACACATCTAAATATCCCGTAAATATTAATTCACATTCAAATAATAAAATCAAATCATCATTTTTATATTCAAAACCCACAGCTTGTATATCAATTTTCCACAATTTAACTTCAATAATAGAACAATTATTATTATTTCCACATTTCTTCCTACATTTCTATGATAAAATTGCTAAAAATCAAACCTGTTTCTCCTCTCACATATATATGAAAAAAAAAAAAACATTTATACTTAATATACATAATACAGAATATTCAAAATCTCCAATTACATTTTGTGAGTGCACAGTAGAATATATGTGCGCAGTATATAAAATGCAGCATTCCACATGGCGGCATTATACACAAACGCAGTTTACCGACTGTATTCTCAAGTTACGCTTCTCTCTCACTCTTGCACACTCTTTTACTCCCTTTCCCTCGTACACAACTTGCAATGATGCGAAATTCTTCGTTACGCCTACCGCACCAACTTGTTGCGGTTCGAGACTATATTCTTCGATGGCCGCGAGTCGTCTCACAATATTCCATAACGATATATACATGTATATACAAACTGACGAAAGCAAAGAACATATAAATGTGAATATATATATATATATATGATCGGTTTGTCCGCCTTGGGTATATTTATCTTGAATGAGGGATGAGCTTTCATAAAGTTATGTTTTTTTGCACAGCATCAGCAGCCGGACACTCTCTAAAGTTTGTCGAGAACGGGCGTGTATCTATACGTACAAGTGTGCAAATTTTCGTGAATTTTGACTTGAGCAATTATTGCCCGAGGATATTTTTCACTGCTTTAAAATACAATGAACTCAAATTCGTCTCAAAGAGTTTTTAGGCGAAAAATAAACGGCAAGGATAAAAGAGAATATTACAGAAAAACATTAAACACAAAAATTTTTCAGTTGAAAACTGAATTGTCATTGTGGAGTTCACTGGAAAAAATTTTTACGAAAATCTTTTGTATTCCCAAGAGGCTGTTGAATGTAAAATACTCCGTACCACCATCAATCCAAACTATCTATGACCACCAGAAAAACAAGGCAGACGCAGTAATGACGCCATGAAATTCAAATTTGTAGTAAAGAGCGAAGACGCGAGCATTTATGGATGCATTTTAAAACAGAGGGAGGTTAGGAATAAATACTCCAACAAGAAAAAAGACGAAAATATTGAGAAGAAAGAAAGTCATGTAGGAAGAGACGCAAATGGTAGAAGAAAAAAAAAGGAGAACGTTTGGGGAAAAAAAAAATCAAACGGTAAAACCGCAGAAAAAAGCACTTAAAAACTGAAGAACCCAGCCCGAGATTCAGGAGAGGTTTCGAAATGTAAGAAAAATATATACGTACAAAAAAAAAACCAGAGAAGAATAAGAAGTGCAGAGGCAGGAGGTGGTTGCGGTAACGTTGGTGGTGGTAGTGCCGAAGGAAGCACAGGATAAGAAGAGAAAAGGAAGATAAAAAAAAAAAAGGTTGTGGGCACGGGTGCACTAAAGCGTGACAGTGGGTGCGCGCATACAGAGAGCTCAGCGAACAAGCGCACACACCTGCGTCCATTTTCGCGCGCGAAGCTTATTCACGTAATGCCGCACGCAAAATGTGATTTATGAATATAAACGTATATTGCAAAAGTTACGTGGTGGTGGAGAAAAAAATATGCTTTACATGGTGACGTGCTGAATTATAAAGTGAAATAATATATCACACAATATATATTCAAAATACAAAAATGTGTTACATAATTAACATTTTTCCAAGTATCACAAAAAAAAAAGATGTGCATGATAATTCATGATAATTCCTAGAAGAATTAAACTCGATTATTTACTCAATTTGACAGTCGATGTTATGATAAAATTGATCGAATAGCGATGTAGCTATTAATTAGCACTAAACCATAAAAAAAAGGAAAACATTTGCATAGATTTCCCCACACCTATTTGTCCGCATAAATAATAAATACAAAAAAACATAAACAAAAACAAACTTGTCATGCAGTAAAAATCCTATAATGCAATAACAATATATTCAACATCACTTTTATTACCAAATATGTGTATTGAACACGTTCGATGCATTCTGGTGTTTGCATTGAATACTAAAGATATATATGTATATATTCTTCCTCTCCCGCAACCCCATGCACTTTCTCATACACTATAATACGTGAAACATCGTCGATATATACCAGAGACGTAATATTGAGCGTGTAAATGCATCTGTAACGATCGCGCTGCGCAATTTATAATCCCCTTTTATGCATATCCCGTAGCCCCTTGCCGCACATGAAGTAAGGGGTTGCTACGAAATGCATATTAATATATTAATGCGCTAATGTTTATACATATGTGTGGTGATATTCATACGTAAATAAAAATAATATTGGCTGTAAGAGAGAGCGTGTGCATATAAAATCGACAACATATCGGTATCGTCGACTTAAATATTTAAATTAATATTTTAACGACTTTAAATGTATGAATCTCAACCCCCATACACTATTTATTATTCGCCGTCATCACTGAAAGAAACATTTCGTACAAAATATATTTTGACTAAACATTTTGAACTGTTTTTCAATATATTTTGCAAATAAACATTCAACAGTTGATTGTGATCATGTTTGAACAAGAATATTTTGGTGTAGGCATTCGCATGTATTTTCATCGCATGTATATGCGATTGCACTACAACGAAGTTTTACGATCAATTGCGAATCTCGCAAAGTAATGACCATGCACGCTCGCAGTCTTTACATCGAAAATACGCCCACCACAAACACACATATACACAAATATAGAGAAATCACACGAGAAGTATTAGCGTTACAACTGGACCGGATGGTGTAAAATTCGCATTACGTGGCGCTCAGTTTCATATAATATCTTTCACTCTCACTATTTTATTTATTTTTATTATTCTCCTACCATTTGCACTCTTTATCTCTTATTTTTGTATTCCGTCTTTGCAATGCAGAGGCGTCACACACGTTTACTAGTGTGTGACGCACTCGGGGCCTTAGCGCCTGGCGTGTGGTACGACGGGCCCTTTCTTATTATTTTTTTCCTTCCTTTTTCCAAAGCACAAATAAAAAATATTTTTTTTCGTCTTCGTTCACCATCGCCCATGGATGGTGTTTGTACACTCTTGGTATAGCTATTCGACTTTGACAGCCAGGGAGGTATAGTTTTATTATGTCTGGACGAGTGGGCGGAAGAGGATCACACGCTGTGTTTTTGGATGTGTATAGGAAAGTGTTGAGGATCGCCAGTGAAGAAAGAAATGAGTTGAAGGAATGAAAGATTTTGCACAACATTTTGTCTAATGTCCAGCAAAAAATTTATTTTTTCTCTAATTGGCATTAAAAAAATATCTTAAATTTATTTAGACATTAATTATTGTTATTATTTATAGGATAATAATAATAATAAATTAATGAAATGATTTTTGTGGCTGGTGAGCCGATGAATTTTCAAAACTCGGTCAAGTTGATACATAAAGTTTCATTCAAAATTCGAATTGACAGTGACTGGATGTCGAAAAAAAAAAATATTTCGAATTGATTGAATTCCTTCTTTTTTTCTTCATTCCTTCTCGTTTTTTTCTCTCCTTGATAAATAAGAGGATCATATACACACCTATATATTCTATAAGACAGTAATGTGGTGTGACGTTTTCGCGCACTGACGAGCGCACTCAGCCTTAACCATCCACACATATTATATGAACGTTACGAACAGTGGTTTTATGGTTTATATATGCGGCCCACGTGCAGCTTTTAACATGTAAAATATGTAAGTACACAAAGTCATATAGTTACAAGCATATTTAACATGTTAAAACACGATCGACACATTCATATTCCGATAGAAAATGTTCCAAATATTTCTGAAGAATAAATTTTTTTCCAACAATGAAAATTACCATTTAGTTCACGTGTCTATGAATTACATAAATGAATAAAATTACTACGCAAATACATAATATAATTGATAATTTGCGAAACGCATTATTTTTATGTCAAAGTCCTGTATAAAAGCAGACCCACCTGCCCCGCCACAGGCCCAAAATGCGCCCTACGCGCACGTCCACTTTATTAGCTATTATTATACGCGCGTTTTGAAATGGCGAACGTTCAACCAGCGACCGCCCAGTGTTTAGAAATATTTCACGGACCATTTTTGCTTAGCCGAATGTATATCGTTTGCTATCGAGAAGTTCATTAATCTCCCATATGGCGTAGCCCAAACATTATGTATCGTGCGTCCAAGCAAAAATCACGGCTGATATTATTTTTTTAAATGATATGCATGAGATCAGCCAATATTCATTCAATAATTTTGACTTTAAAAGCAAATGCATTAAGAGAATTACTACAATTTTTATAATATAATCACAAAAATTAAAAAAAAAGTATAAAAATTGTAAAGAAATAAAAGGAAAATGAATTGTATTGAAGCTGCACGCGCGCACCAATACGGCGGGTGAAACCTTTGAATGTGGAAAAAGGAAACAGGCAATCTTGGAGCGCTACAGGGTGCCAAGATAGAGGCAATCTGCAAACACGAATTGGTCATTCGGCGGAACCCTGGCGCCGCGCACAAATATAAACATGAGTGCCTCCGCCTGTTAAAATACAAATCCATATACATGTATATGAACATGTATGTATAAAGGGAAGCTTTTTGTTCTTCACATACATATCCTCAATGCAACCCCCGTGACTTTCTATCTCTCCCAGCTTGACTTCGCCACGTACATCCACTGCTCCAAACTGTATGTATATATACATCTACAAAATAGAACGGGAATGCGCGTGATGATGGAACCCCCCCTATTAAACCCATAAATGCTTGCCTGCTTATCTGAAATTGAATCTTAAGTAAACATATACATAACAAGGAGTCGCGAGTTGGTTGAGAGAATTGGATTGTTGAAAGCGGAATTTTTAACATGAATATTCGTATGCTAAAACTCTTTCCAGAGGCGATGAAAAAATTTGAAAAAAAATCCTCATAATTGATTTCGCTTGAGAAAAAAAGAAGGAAAAAATGAAATATCATAAGGCAAAGTAAACAGAAAGATGAGAGTAGAAATAATTTATGTGTGAATAGATAAACACTGGTTGGTTTGAAAACTTATATGGCTGCGATCGGTTAAAGTTAACTGGATGCGCTTAAACTGTTTGAATCAGGCAATTATACTGGTATTTACTGTTCTCAGTTTCAGGAGCGTGAAAGTGCGCGTTCACCATTGTGCTCGCGCTCTTGAAAACGCTTTGGAGCATTTGCATTCACCAGTTTTGCTTCAGTTGTGTGTGCAAAAGCGTGCGCGCACATGACAGTCGATTGTTTTAACGATGTGGAGCCCCTAAGCGCCAAAAATTCCCTTCCAAGTTTACCCTCTCCATTATCCATTTGTTTTTGTGTTTCTCTTTTTTACACAGCAGACTCATAAAATTCATTGTTGCGACACGCCTTTCTGGCTATTTGAAGCTGCCTCCGCATCGCAAGAAAATATATTCACAGTTCAAGGAGCAGAATGATAAAGTAATTTTTTTACGAGTGTAAATTTTGCAAATATGAGACCATTTTTGTTCACAAATAGAGAACTGAATAGTTAAGAAACATTAACACTCAAATATTTTTAACAAAATATGATGAACTAAAATCTATGTTAAACCAATTTCTAGTAATAGAATAATTTTCCATTAAAACATTTGATGACACAGGTAATTACAGGAGTAATCACCCTGAGGGTTTTAATCGAAACTGAACTTGAATATAATCGAAGTGATTTAGCGTGGCCACTGCGCCGCAGGGTGCACGCGCGCGCAGTGGCCCCCCCGTTGTGTGCCAGGCCCACGTAAGGCCCACAATTTTCAGGGCCTAATGTTAAAAATCTCATGGTGCATATGCAAGATGCTGTGGCCACTTGTATGTGACTCACCTGTTCTACAACTGTATGAGCGCTTCGTATACAGACAGGAGCCATCAAAACCCTTCGTCTTCTATTCAATGTTACATCAATGAATAAAAAAAAAACAAAAGAAAACCTCCCAACCCTGACGAAACTAATGAACAACAATGAATCAGGTAATAATGAGAAAACACAGATACATTCATCCCTCTTCTTTCAATTAATGACAATAGTTGCGTTAGCCATTTTGAGACAATGAAAAACGCCTGAATGAAATAAATTAGGTACAGTTGGTCAACGTAATCGAGTGTAAAAGTGAGACAATAGCTGGAGAACCATATTGGCACCAATTCTGATGAGCATCAGAGAGGAAAAATATAAAGAAAACGATGACGAAAAAGAGAAAAATGAAAAGCACTCGGTAAAGAATAAAAGAAGGAAAAAAAAAGGAAGTAAAAAGCATTACAATGAAGGTCGTTACTGCCATTAGGTTCAAGGCGGTCCCAGTGAACCCTCGTGAAATTGGCAGACGCTATTCTAGATAAGTCGCATTCATCCATAAGTATATATATATCATTATTTTTTTCTCTTTTGAAAATGTAACAGCGGTTATACACCAAAGAACATGAAGAAAGAAAGAAACAATACAAAAGTATACAAAAGACGATGCCTCTAGGCACCTTAAGACAATACAGACGTTTCTGCGCAAGATATTGTATTAAATATGTGATAGATGAACTATATAATATATAATATATAATATATATATATATATACAAGTATACATCTTTTGAGAAATTGTGCAACGCTAGAGGGCGGTGCTGTACGTGTCATGGTTAGACATAGATGGATCTGCTACGTTTCGATTATAAAAGAAAAATTGATCTTTTTCTTTATAATGAGTGTCGGTCAGTTATTTAATGCTTGAAGGTGAAAAGGGAATGGGTTGAAGAATTCTATTCACATTGCATTCTTATGAACGACTTAGAAATATTGATGATATACATTGAAATAACAATAATAACATGACATGATTGAAGTGAGAGATTTTGAGAGAAAATTGAACCAGCTCGTTAAGATAGATTTGGTAATTTTTCTTCTTACTTCATTTTTCTCTCTTTTTTTTTTTATTTTTCAAGATGTACAGATGTTCATCTATGAGTATATATATTTCAAACTGAAACTTAAAATAAGCAATTACTGAACAACTTTTTCATGCAAAAACATCGACAGTGGCTTCTCGTGTTAGCTTCGAACTAAATTGGTTGATTCTTGTTGCACACGCGATCTGTAACTATGTATATATATATATATGTATTCATATGTACAAAACCGAAATCGAAGCCATAACAAATTGTGTTGAATCCACGCACGCATCCACACATATGTACATATGTGTGTCATACAGTAGCAAATATGATAAGAAGAGATAATGAAACGATAATTAAACCATGCAGTGTTTTTTTTTGTTCAAGAATAAAGAAGCGTAAGATGAAACGTAAGAATATTTTTAGCCGACTTTTTTTTGGGTCACCAATTTGCCAATGTTTTAATGTTATCCCTCAGAGATAGGGAAAAAACGTCATCAATTGACGATTAAATGAAATTATCAATTTATAAATTACAAGTCTGATTAAATCGAGATAAACTGGGCGTAGTGATAATTCGTGTGACAAAGAATTATTGAACAAAATATCTCCTGTCACATGTTGTTCTGTTGTTTTGTACAGTCACATCAAATCGTTCTCAAAGCAGCATCGGAAAAAAAAAAGAAAAAAACGAAGCAGCCAAATTCAGTGCCAACCAATTATTTCCTCAGAGTAAACGTTGAGAGGGATTTTACGTCGGCTCTAACCAACTACTCAAATATTCCTCCAACCTTCCACATACCTCTCTCACTTTCCACCAGCCAATGAGATACGTAGACATTAATGGGTTAAAATTTGACATTTTAACAACGTTATAATTGTGGTTAAATAATTTTTCATGGTAAAATATAATCTTACAGTGCCTTGGGCGCTCTCAAGTCTCTTCCTACCATATATGTGAATGTAAAACGATGGTGAGAACGAACCAAAGAAGAGAAATTAAACTATTTTCGAAGAATACGTTTGCTCATCAATAACATATAATAGATTGCCTAATTCTTCAATCCATTAAACGTGTATGAGTTAAAAACAGGCACTAAATTGTTTGAATATTTTTATTTTCTTTCATTTTTAAATAAAATGAAATTGAATAAGAAAACACAGATACAAAGCATTAACTGCTCATCTGCCAGTCAAAAATATGAACAAGACACACGATAATGAACAGAAATATTGGAGCAACGAAGATGCATTCAGGAAGACTTTTATAAAAAAAATTCTTTTTGTAGAATCAAGTCTGTAGATATTTAAGTGAATAAAGATATATACAATTAAGTATATGAGATGGCGTGTGCATAGCGTGTGCGACGGACTGTATATATGTATTCATGTACACAGTGTTATATCAACATGCCGACTTTTAGCGAGGCTTAACAGCTTTCCATTGTCAGCGATTAAGGACAAGTGGTTTCATCCACCGCTGTTTCCCCTTTTTTTTCTTCATTCTTTTCATTTTCTTCCATTATTTTATTTTTAAATAATCTCTTTTCATTCTTCACACTTTACATATACATTGCTTCCCATTCTTTATTCCCCTTATATGTAAAAACCATTATTGCTTTTATTTATATCGATTTAAGGCTGGCAGTTTGGCTTTTGTGGCAAACTATCGCTGGGTGTATATTGATGGCACAACAAGTGCCAATAGATTATTTTTTAGCCAAATGTCGCGACAAAATAAAATGGCCCCTTTGTCCTGATATCTACCGCGCGAGTGTCCACTAAAATTTCAGCCTACATCCGCGCCAATTCCACCACTTTATCCATTTCTTTTATTGTTGATAAAATGTATGAAAAAGCAACGAAAACAAAAACAAAAACTATTTGCATTCATCTTTTTGTCCATGAATTCATAATGTTTTATTTGCTTTTCTGTTATTGTTTTCCCATTCGCGATTCTCTTTATCACCTTCCTATATATTCTCGCTTTCTTGTTTTTCTCATTTTTTTTTTTCTTTCTTCATTCTCCCTCCTTCTACCGCATCCCCTCGTCCCACTCTATGTCGCCACAGTCGTTTTCGGTGAGATTCCACGACGGTGACTGCATCGCTAACTTTTTACGCACGAATGCCGACGCGCTCGATTCGCAAAATCGTTTTGCCTGTTCTCGGACAATTTACATTTCGGGTTATATTTCCACTCTTCTATATACTCTCTTTATATATGCTGAATATAAACTGCGGTCACAGTAGGTATAGAGTGCGCTCCCGCACACGCTTTTACGTGTCCATGACGATGCCGCGCCAATACCAATGCAAAATTCACGCGCCACCGGTGTGGGAATCGGCGCGTCATTTATACACACTCGGTCGCGAACATACACAATGCTTTAACAGTATATGCATGCGCATACACAATACTTGCTCGCGCCAACCGCAGCCGGACGCCGCGCCGCAGAGTGACAACTATTACATGGAATACCACTTCCTTCCTCACTTCTTATTTGAGAGATAACACGCTCGTGGTATATATATATATATATATATATATAGTGGATATGTTGAAACATCATTTCCGCTGGGAAATGAAATTCTGTCATAAAAAAAAAGAGCATCAAAACTTTTACCAGTTTAATAAGATTGCACCTCAATAAAACGCGGCCTTCAACATTGATCGATTTTATTTTCAATTGAATTTCACGCTGTTTGAATAATTTTTATAAGACTAAAATAAAAAAATAAAGTGCTATCAATTCTGAAAACCAAACCCATCTATGTTCAACCAAGATTATTTTTATTAATGAATAATTCAGATTGGATGAAGTAAAAGAGTAGTAATATTAGTAATTGACTACGTGGAAAAGAGTGATCATGCGAATAATTTCTTTCCAGCCAAGACTCAACACTGTTTAAAAATAAAATATATGTGGGTTGTTTGTGTGTAGATAACTATGTGAAGGTTCAATGGCGTTCCACAAAATTTAACCCCTAGCATTTCATATAATTAATAAATTTAGCTGTGGTGTGAACCGGAGGTTGTGGTCGCGCGCATTTTCTCTGTAGTATTTCACTTAACTCGAACTATTCCATGAACTAAATAACCATGACCTCGAATCATTGAAGCACAATAAACAAAACAAAAATATAAAAAATGAAGAAACCAAAATATGAGTGTAATAATTCATTTGCCTATAGAACGTGTTAAACACCAACTATTGTTATCGTTAAATTAATTAATTGCCCCCCTTAAATTAAATAAATTAAAAAGAACCTAAAGTTGAGTTAAAAATAATATATTAAACTGTTTATTAGATTCAATACGAAATGTTTATTTCAAGAGATGTATCTCGCTATAGCGTTGGAGCAATCCATGGGAAACGCTGGAGGCAGTTAAAAACAAAAAACACCATGAACAGAATCATAATAATAAACGAGCGAGAGTATCAGTGACGCGGGCGCGCGCGTCTGCACACTAATGCCTTACCCGCTACCGTTACTGGTGCACATTTCTTCCGACTATATTCTACGGATATTGGCGCGCACGGTCATCATTGGTTTAAAATTACAATGGCAAACCCATCGATTGGGCTGTCCTCGTATATAATTATCATCCAAATTTTGTGTTCAGTAAAAATAAAAAGGCCGAAGAATTAAAAAAGAAAGAAAAAAAAAACAATAAAGAGATGGAATATAATACCCGACTGTGTATCCACGAGTATTTGTAGCATTAAGAGCAAGCTAAGCATATGGTGTAAGATGCAGTTGTAGAGAATTCTCCCAAGTATATTTCGTTGCCTCTAACGGCTTCTATATACTATTTTTTTTTCCCCCCTATAATGACAATAATTATTTTTGCGTGAAGATTATCCCCCAAGCGTAATTCTTAAAATAGAAAGAAAAGAATTTTGCAGACAAATATAGGTGTGGACTTGTCTATTTTTAAATAATACAACGCGAAAATTTGATATTCTATGGAAGAACCATTGTTGTATCTCGTGAGAAAACAACTTAACTTAAATATTGTTACACCACACTTAATTGCCATAACCTTTAATATATTAAATGAGATCACGTATAAGTCCCAAAACATCACGTGTCACATCATTTGACTTTCGCTACATCAAAAACCCAAACTGAAATACTGCAATGTAATTTAAAGTATCATTAATTATAAACCAGGAAGAAATCTCGTATCAAACAAAAAACCAAAAACAAAAACCACAACTCCATAAAAATACCTACACATGATGAAAGCATCACAAGAAATTAATTAAAAATTAAGTTTACCGTCGCAATACAAATTTACATCGTGTCACCGCACGCTTTATGGTGTCTTAATTAGTCTGCGCGCGTACGAATCATTTCAACTTAAACCACATTACCGTACAGCCACAAACATCTCTTCATAAACACATTCACACACATACACTCTTACATAAATATTGTGCGCAATTTACGTTTTGTATGTTTCAATTCAATTGATTGCCTAAGGATATGCGCGAATCACCATTCAACCTTAACGCAATACCAAAGCTTAAAAGGCCCATTTAGTAAAGCATTAATAAGCGATGTGCTTGAGGTGCTGAATAATCATTCACATACATACACACACCATAAAAATTCTCGTGCGTGCAAAACATTATATTTTAATACATCAACTTGCACTCCTCAACGCTGATGCAATTGCGTAATCAACGCTAAGCGCACACCTGCCTCACTCTATTTACCCTTTTGCCATCGTGTAAATTATACATACGACCATAGATAACGTTCGCGCCAACAGTAAACTCTATCCAACAAAATATAATCGAACACCTATAAGCCGACGTGCGCTGACGCTCGGCCACTTATCGCCACTATAGAAGCATTAAAGACATATTTACTTCACATATATACATGCACTCGGCAAATGTTGTTGCGCAACAGCATATAAATTCTAACACAAGAATTCTCCATCATCGTATTCGCTTATCTATCATCAATAGCTTCCTCATTGATGAGAGAGTACAACGTTAAGATATGTATTACGATTCGCTCAGGTCTTCGCGGTCTCGACCTCAATAAAAATATATTTTATATACATATATACATATATATATATATATGTATGGTATGTGAATGTACATATAGAAATAATGGAGAGAGAGATGAGCGGCTATTATGGGGGCGACGTGTGGGCGAATTCCCGGACACGCGAGCTCGCGCGCGACCACTATATACCACTCGCTGAGCAGCGCGCTCTCTATATATTGTGAGTCCATAGATGATGATGCCTGATGTGAGTGTATATACGATGGTCGCGTTCCATCACCGCCTTTCTCACGATCCCGCGGGCTACACCATTGTTCTCGTCATATATACATATTACTTCTGATGATATTCTCGTTTGAATTGCTATATCAACCAATCATCAATTTTCTGTTCTTGGCCTTTTTTTTTCTTCTTCTTTTTCTTTACCATTTGGTTGTTAACTCAACATCATTCTGATATAATTGGCATTTTAAATTGCGCACAATATATTTAACATGATAAATAATTATTCAACACAATACTATTATTCAAATAATTCATATTTATCGCTTGATAAAAAAGTTTGACGAGGAAATATTTATAAATTGCCGAAAATAAATTCTCATATTTCACTGTAAAATTGTGCATATTAAAATTAACAATTGTTCAATTACTACACAGTCGGGTTTCGTTAACATTTGGGTTAATTGCTCTTCATGTGAGATGATAATATTACAAAAATACGGGGAAGATATGACGAATAATGAGAGCGAAAATGAGATGGAAAAATTAAAAAAAAAAAGAACACATGTGTGGGTACATTTACTGCACCCACACGTTCTATACGCTTGGTGTAGTATGAATGCAGCGTTCACGTCTCGTCGTTGCGCTCACGTCGTCTCAACAATTATATGTCAGTATATATACATTTGCGTACATAATATAAACATATATATATAACTCGCACGCGTTCCGCTTTGTGTCACTACGACGCTTCAGTTATATCCCGAGCAAACGCCCAATGGTTTCGGTTCGCTCATTAACTCCAGACTTTTCGCGTAACGCGCACGTACGTGAATCAAATTTATATGAAAAAAATTCAACAATTAAAAAAAAATAATACCCTCCATGCAATTCATAAATAAAAACTCCACAAATATTTCAGCGTCACGCCAGCCTAAAATAATTCCTCATTCCCATGCCAAATAATATCAATCATAGTATTAAAAAATCCTCATCAGTAATTTTTGTTCATAAATCGACCTGTATAATTGAGTAAAAAAAAATCGAGAATAAACTAACGAAATTTAAATGGTTGGTAGAGCACATTGGTATATAGGATTCACACTGACCGATTTCGCTGATGAATATCCCGCGCATCCTCTCACAAATATCCGCCTGTGTACAACATAAGTTTCTTTCCCATTTCTCTTTTACCTATTATACACTTTATTTCATTTCTCACTCTCTTCCTGGGACAAACTTGAATATATTTGTAAGTACATATACACATCATTCTCAATTCTATTCGTCTGATACACGCGCTCATTCAATAGACAAAACATAGAATAGCTGGAGCGTCGTGTCGCAGTTGTACACCCGAGTTTATGTATGCAAATAACGATAGAAGCGAGAGATGGTCGCGATGACTGCACCATGGACGGTTCCGGCTAGTGGTGCGCAGTTCCCTTTACGTATATAATACTTTGTATGTATCTTTACATACATGACCTCTCGCTCTTGCTTTATCGAATTCACTACACCATTATTTCGTATATAAAAAATATACATAAATATCTTTTGTGTTGCTTTATGTCTATCGCACTTTTACATTCACTCTCGCAATGTAAATGTATGTGTACAAAGTCATATTTTTTTTTTCTTCTCATTTTAGTGGGGATATATATTATATATGCCCTTAGCTTTTGTACGCGCGCGAGCACCATTGTACACATACACACGTATATCGGCACGCTCTCGCCTACGTGTGCATTACACGAGCGCGTACGCACCCGACGTAAGAGCCCACAAAGCGTGCCACGTTCTGGCGGGCGTGCTTCCTCCGGGTGTCCGCTCCACTGGGCCAAACCAACCGGCCAACCCCGACCAAATTCTCCTCTCTCTCTCACACATTTCATCTCTCCCTTACGTGGCTCTCTTTCAAATTTTTATATATCTATACACTCGCACGAACAATCATTACAATTATGTTACATATGGATGACAAACAGTCAACTCGTTTGAATAATTTGCTATACATTTTTACCTACTCTAATACCTTCTCTATTATTTTACATCTGATATGAATTTTATTCAAAAGCCTAATCATTAATGGTTATTTAGTCTGGATTTTTTGGCTTTTGAAAATGTAAATTGTATTCTATTTATGAATATACGGATGTGAACATTTGATGAATATGCGAATGAGATCTGTAAAGATCGTCTCGGCTCACTTACATTGTGCTGACCCCATTGAGCAATGTGAAATATACATCGCGATGCCCCCTGCACACATACGATAACACGCGCTCGGGGTGTTACGCCATATTTTTTGTGCACACAGAATAACGGGAGACGGTTTGGGTCATAGGCTAAAGATGATAACTACAGACCGCACGCAACATGCGTCAATACTGTATTCTGTACATGTGTCCACGCGCTTATATTATATGTTTACAACGATACAGCCGCTACTATAAAAAATATAAATTTGTTAGCGGGAATGAGAATGAAGTGATAGGAAAAAAAAAAATCTCAACGATAACCAATAATGGAAAGTTGCGTGAGCCAACGATTTATCACTTCAATGCAAGAATACTCAACCAATTCAGTTGAGATAAAAAATAAATTACAATTGATTAATACAAAATAACACAGTCATTTCAATTTATAGGTTAATATGAATGGAATTTTCTAACAAACCAATTTTCTGATTTTCTCATTCTTTATTTATTATGTGAATAATAAAATTTCATAAATCATAAACTGACTACTGGACCTAGTCGTCACATTGTGATTTTCACTGAAAAATAAATTAAAATGTCTAGACTAGAAAATAACAATCATATGATAACTTAAAGATCAATTGTGAATTCATGTCATAAAAATAAACTGATAATAAAAGAAAAAAGAAAGAAAATGAGAATAATTATATTTTCTTACAGCGGCGAGTGCTTTACGACAGGTAATAGTGATAAAAAAAAAGTATTCTACATTGGTCAAAGTATTAATGTTTATTTCGTGTTGAAAAATCATTCTATTTTTTATTTTAAAAAGTTTTATCGACTGTGGCAATAAAAACAAGTTCTTTAGTTCCCATCGAAAATATTAAATATTAATCTGCATCGGTTTAAAAGTTTTAATTGTTCAACAAGATCAGTAATAAATATAAGGAAAATTTTCGGCATTAAAGAAAATTATTCAACTTTGCTCCTGAACTTAGATTTTTATGTTCGATAAATTCTTTCGAAATTTATCATCTGCTATCTATTATCTCAGTTATCTACTGGCCGCATCCAAACATGTGTACACAAGAGCATATCTTTGGAAAAACAACGAAATCTAATCATTTATATATTTGTATGTACAAATATACCAAAATATCAGAGACTTCGACAAAATGTCGCGTCATGTTGGCTCCTTCCAAACCAATAATCGATATTCCAATATTCGACATTCTTCATTTTACATTTCACGAAATTCCTCTCAATATTCAAGAATATTCTCAGAATATTTCCTTTGCATTTTGTAATATAATTTCTACCGCAACTAAAATGAAATAAAAATTTTCTAATCACACCAAACATTCTCACTGCATTCCATCATGGAATTTGCCTATACGAGTGGAAAATTTGCGTCGACTGACTATAAAAACTGTTTATATCGCTAGCGACAGTGTTATGAGCAAACGTTCACAACTCGTGAGAAATCCAACACAGGGAAATGCCAATGAAAAAAAAAAAACATAGAAAAAAAATAAGAATATATTTTTCAAATATCCGTTTGCTGATATCCGCTGTATGTTACAATCGCAAAATTATCAGAATCTCTCACACATCACTATCTAAGTTAAGCGATTTATCTTTGTAACACGTAAGCACTTATTGTGCTTTTATGCTGTATCGTCAACACACGTTTAATGTATTATACATTTATGTATACCTGTATATTGTATCAAGGAAGAAACCGGCCTGCGATACTGACGACAATCGAAGGTTGCTCAGAACCAGATTATCCAGTCATCCGTAATTTATTGATATTTATCTCGCGACGAGAAAACATTTTCACCCATATAAATATAACAATCATAATTATCCATATCAATCAAAATATCAATTCATAATTTCATTAATGATATATCATTTAAAGATCTTGCAACAAATTCACAATTAAATCGATGGAAGAATAATAATTTACCGAAAAATTCCATCTCATAATTCATAAAATTCACCATCGAGTCAAAAAATTTTATTCATTTAAACATCCAATCATTTTTGCACATAACATATGGCGAAAAATCTTTTTACTTTCATCAACTATCATCTAACTGCACCTGCCACATGTCCCAACCCTTTAAACGATGCATGGCACACCACACTTCATCCTTGACATTATTAACTCCGGCAACTCCGCTTCGAAACGCACACAATGTCCGCGTAATAATATAACCATGCAACCACGCCCGTTTATCGTGTCTCCGTACATTTCATATACATATATGTATATGTGTGGTAACCATCAACGAAAACAGAAAAAAAACTGAATTAAAAAAATACATAAGCCATACAACAGAAATGAAAAGGCATCGAAGCATCCTTGCAATCTGTACATCCCAATCGCGATTGAAATATACAATTAATTGATACGTTTTTGTGAAATACCGAATCCCATAATTTATTATCCAACTTTCCAACCGCAAAAAAAAATGTCGTTAAAAACATTCCCGTTGGAATGTGTCCCTTTCACCCTATTTCTCTTTCGTATTTTTCCCCCGGAAGTTATGGCAAACAGTCCGTGACTCGAAGGGGGATGTGCTATAATACATTGCAAAGTAACCCCTAAAACTCATCCACCAGGAGCTTCCTCTCGATTTTATACGCACATGGGAAGTAACGCCCATGAAAAGTGAGACCTTGCTGGTGCGTGACACAAATAAATTTCCTTAATTTGCTTCAAGACAATCGTTTAAACCTCATTGACCCTTTCCAACCAGTACTGATTCCTATTTTTCATATCGTTTCACATGGAAATAAAATATCCACACTAGTAAAAAAAAATTCTCTAATATATTTGGTAATAGAATGAATCAACACAATACAGAAGATTCCACTACGATTCCTATTGATTCACAAGGGCGTCAGGACTTCTTCCTTTTTCCTTTTTCTTTTTTTTTTCCACCTGATTCTGCCGTTCCAACTGGTTGAATTCTAGGTCGCACCATACATCCGCTATACTGATTTCCGTATCAGTAAACAGGTGGCCGTTAAAGTACTCATCAGACACTGCGACTATTTCCGCTATTATGATTCGTCCGTTTTGCTGCACAGTATGAATAAATACTCTCATATACGTTTGCATATATTTATACGAGTTATGTCAGCATCGACACGACCAATTGATAACGAATAATGGCAGTTAAATCATCACATTGGATAACATCACATGTTTCATAATTCATAGTTACTGAATAATGTGAATAGATTGCAAAAATAATTAGTTTTCAAGAGCATGAAAAGTGAATTCCAAAGGGGAAAAAAAACAAAACCAAAAATAAAGAAACAATTCAAAACGTTGATTATAAATACAGAATGTGATAAAATACAAAATTACGTAAATTTTCCCAAACTGTCTCTTTAATTTTAATGAAAAAAATATAAACGCAACAATCTCGGGTGTGTTTTAGTAATGAATAATATTTCATGAGTATAAATTTGAGAGAAGCATCAAAATATATTGCAAAATTTAATTGCTCCAGGTAATTATCGCGTCAGGATCATCTTATATTCCTCATTCACCCTCAGTATAAATGTATTTGCACAAACCTCTCTCTCTCTCTTTTCCCCATTCATTAACCACTCATTTTTTCTTTTATACATTTCTCTTCTTTTTTATGTAACTTTATTTATGAACACTTTAACTGATGGCACAAATGCAGCTAATTTATTCGCGGTGTTGGTCGGCTAATTAATATTTGTCGCCATTATGCGCGCAAAAGGGGAGAAGCCAAATGTTGGTGAGATAACTAAAAAAAAAAGGATGAAGAAGAAAGCGAAAGACTGTGTTATTCAAGCATAAAACCATACATATACACACGCATAAACAACCCCATACATATGTATAAACGAAACCTGCTTCTTATAATATTCAATAAGTGGCGAATTTTAGAATGCCGCGACGACGACAATAATTAAATGTCCATTCACTGAAGTTGCCAGTGCTATTTGCATATTTGTACAAACCATCTGCCAGTTTTAATATTGAAATAAAAATATTGTATTCAACTAAATGAATCTCACAACTATTTAACTCCATATAAACATGAATAAAAAATATACTTTTCGCATATAAAATCAAATTATGATACTATGGCAATAAACGTTAAGAAATTCGACGATACTAATTCATAGAGCAATTGAATGACTAAATACGAGTAGAGAACAAAAAATGTATTCGCTACTAGATAAATGTACGAATAAACGAAAAAGATTAATTACACTCTGCAACAGCACAGCTCGCGTTGACCTCCCGCTAACATACGTACAGCATACAGCGATAGCTATCAGCGTGATTTACACATAAGTTTTAACGTTGACAAGACGCAACGTCCAATATCCAAAGGTAAACTAACACAATATCACACATACAGGATTGGAAAATATAAAATATACCATCAGCATAATTTAGATTGGACAAATTGTTGAATAAAAATTACAATATCCAATCAAATAAATTTTATCATAACAATAATTGCCAACTCGTACAATTTATTTATCTATTCACTATCCTATTTCTCATGTATGATGCCATTGATCATCGATACAAAACCGACACAATATCCACTGATTCTCATAATCAATCATTAAAAACACATCAACGATTACCAAAATATTCCTTCGCACTTGATAAAAATATTTTTTACTGCCACATGAAAAATAAAATAAAAAACAGTGGCAAAAACCTCATAAAATTCGGGAGCAACCAATCACACATAAATTCGTTTTCTTCCTCAAACGCAGATATCTACATGCAAACTTTGGTATGCAATCGTACATGATTATCCATCATTAAAAATGAATTCGTAATATCACGGGCAAACAGACAACGCAAATAATTGTGGGAATATATCACGGAATACGTACACGTACATAATATAAATTTTACGTTTGGCGATAGTGAGAGAGGGCGGAAAAATTTTCTTGTGAAGTTATACATTATTAAAGTCGCTGCTTCTTTCCATTTGGTTTTTTTATCTCAAACTCAATACCATCCGGTAGCTCTCTCACAAGCACACACACGCGCATGATTAATGTTAGATACATCGAATGCAAGAGAGTTGCGTGCAATGCACCCACGCCGACATACAAGAAGCACGTTGATGCACCATTAAAACCCTCCAGCTTTACACATATCTACATAGGTATATTTATACTTAATACTGTGAGAGAATCTGTAGATGAAACGTCTCGACTCTCACGACGTATTAACTCATTCACATTTATACAACGAATATATATATGGCCGTTTGTATATGTAGCTGAATCGCGTGCCTCATTTCATCGATGATATATGTGAGTATATATGCATGTACATGTGAGAACGGGACATGAAGAGAATAAGGGAACGCGATAGTCGACGCCGCTTACACTCTTATAACCACCTTTTGGAATATATTATTTGTATAGATATACACGTAACATTGTACTTATTTGACATCCCGAGGCATAATTTCACAAACTGAAGTAATCCAACAAAAAATTTCATTTGTTTTTCCCTTTTTTATTATCCAACCATCCATTCAATACTCAACTATATGTAACAAATAATTTATTACCTATATTATCATCATGCGTTGTGTAATTCAGGTAAAAAAGAGAATAATTTAAAAAATCTATGATATTTTTCATAAATTTTAATCGGTGACCTATCATTTTTTTTCATTTATTTCAAAACCAATACGTTCAATAATTAATAATAGACTTAATATCCATTGAATTTAATAGGATATCAAAATTTCTATAGTTGATATCGAAAACATATCAAAAAGTGTGATAAACACTGCCTCCAATAGATATATAAATACACACACTCACACTTATAAATATTATACATAAAATTTTCCATTATTGATCGCGATAGGTGTATCATTATCGCAACAGGTTGATTGTGAGTGGTGTATGAGGGACAATCATACAGATGGAGAAATATATATACGTACATATATACATCGCTCTGAGCGTGTATATTCAACCAAAAGGAGTTTCAACAAGGAAATAAAAAAGAAAAGAGGAGTACATGTACATAGCTATATATATACACAAAATGTATGCGAGGAGTCAACACGTGGTGAGCGCACGTTTATTTGATTGTTTGACTTTCCCAGACGTATCCGCGGTAGGTTATATTTATATAAATATACTTTCATTTTCCCCTCACAATTTTTTTTTATGCCTCATTCTTTATATATGTATTCGTATCTACCTGTATTCGCGTGCGGGTTTTAGATTCCTCAAATGTTGTCACAAGCACATGAGATATGAATATTGTACGGCTTCAAAACTCCACTGAACGATGAGATAACGCATTGCTTGTATCACTTCTTTATATACTTTTCAAAATTGAATATACCTCACCTCAACAGACAACAATATATTTGCTGGAAAATTTATTTTCACATTTTAAACGTAGAAATAAAAGTTACCAAAACAACAATCACTACAAAAAAAAAAAAAAAAAAAACAGGAATTTCCGTCATAATTTTAACAAATTCAATAAACTGTCGAACCAAATATTCTCCAATAAATTCAAAACTATCGCAATATTCTCCTAAAGCTCCACAAAACGTGACTACAGTAAACCGTAAAGAAGGAAAGTAAATGCCAATGTCTTGCACGCTGGTTTAAGAAGAAAACATAAACATTGGAACATTATAAAGAGGTTTTACTGTATAATGTAAAAGCTGCCGACTCCAGTGAGTTCTCTTATGCATATATTGTCGTTATATGTCGTTCGCACACCGATGATGACGAGAGTGCCACTCGCCAGAATATAAATATTAAAACTGCCTTCAAGAGTACTTAATAAGGTGCGGTCCTGACTAACACGTCTGGTCGCATTATAACAGGTGCAAAGGCCGCGAGCAGGAGGTTAGTTCAAATATTCTATCAGTTATATATGTCGTTTTACATTTAAATATATATTTATTTTACGTGACAGTGCATGTACAAGAGTCGTGCTCAAACCAATTGTGGATCCACACCATTAATCGAAATGTTATAACAATATTTTTTCCATTCCTTTTTCTCTTTAAACTCATTCATAAAATAAAGATAGAAAAAAAAAAAATTCCGCTTAACAAATTACATCCTTCCAAACTCAAATATAAATTCGTTAAGCATTATTAATAATCACCAATGTGTTGAGACATCGGGGGAAGGAAAAAAAAATGATTTAAAAAAAATAAAAGGAACAAAAATACGGAATATGCTCGTTAATCAATGAGAGCTTGAAATATTGAATAGTTATGTGTCAGTTCCGGTTGTGCGTGTGGTTTACAATGTGGTTTTAGTGATTTTAGCGTGCGAGCTCGATAAACATGAATGTAAATGGAACCTATGTGCCGAAAGATATAGATATATTTAAATGTCGAAGGGGAAAATTGTTATACATACATATGCATTATATAAATGAGAATCCACCAAGGTTTGAGTGCTACTCGTATATACATAGATAGTACATATACACAGATATATACATATATGGATAGGGTAGAAAATGGTTTGTGGCGCGTTGCTCAAGACACCCTGAAGGACACATCAACGTATGGGGTCGCTCATAGAGGGTAATATTGTTAATGAGAACGCGTGGCGTGACGCCGGATGAAGAGCCATATGCCACAGCAGAGATTGCATGTTCGTGAAATTAATTCGAAGGTCTGCCCTTCTATTTTTCTTTTACAAGTGTGAAAAAAAAAAAAAAAAACACGAAAGAAAACAGAAAAGTTAAAGCAATGATAACAGCAAACTACATAAAAAATATGTTTTTTCCCAATTATAAAAGTAAGAACATAAATATATAAAAATTCACGTAACGTCAAACAGATTAAAATCTATTATATTAATAACTATAACTAAAATGGTTCATAAACAATAAATACTTGTACCATGACTTGAAAATGAAGACTGCGAAACAAGAAATCGCTGAATGTGAATTGATTTTTAACAAAACTAACTATCACTTCGTTACAGTTATTGATAAAATTCATTGTTCCTAATAAAACCGATTGTGATGTAGCCAAATGATTGATATACAAAAGAAGAAAAAAAAATTTATATTAAGAATTGTGATGAGTAATTGTATAACAAGAGGCTATGTAATAGTCTCGCCTGGAATAGCAGTGGGCTCACAAGCCAAAACCGTAATATATATATGGGCTCATGTCCATGGAGGCAGAAGAGAAACAGGGAGGAAGAGGCACGTAAAACAAAATAGTTATGAATGTGTGTATCGGAGTGTGTCGCGCAGTGGATGCGTCGAGGGGTCTGAGCGAGGTAATGACTGGAGCTTCCTGTATGCACGTACCAACAACCAACACCAAACAATCCAGTATATGAAGGGGAAAAAAAAAGAGAGGAGGCAAAGAGTCAGGGTGAAAGAGATAGAGACAAACCAGAGAACGACCCTATATGCAGGATATCCGACATTTAATCTGATTTCTGGAGTATATATACCAACAAGTAACGATAACAAAAGCCCTCTATCATTCAATCTCATTGCTCCAATATATAAATATATATATATATTAATTTTTATTTCTATATTGAATGCCCTTCATGTCTTAAGTTAAATCTGTTATAATTGGATATGCTCGAAAAATTGTGTTTTTCATAATAATAAATTGAATACATTCAATTTCTTCATTACCAACTCTATTGGTATATACCGATCGTTTGTATTTTAGTATTCACACTCGATGGAGTCAATTTGAAACCAAGTCCACAGAATAATTCTTTGATATTCTTTTGTTCTAAATATTGCACGTATATGTCAATGATTGATTGTAAGAGGTGAAATAGTACTTTATATTGATATTTAGATATATATATATATATAAGTATATATGCGGATATGTTTATGCATGCATGTAAGAAAACACACGTGACATTCTCGGTCAATGTCCCACGAGCCTCGGATTCATAATAAAAGTGTACGGTTGCTGCTCATGACACGTTCACATGACCCTTTTTTTTCCACGGCGTCACAGTTCTCATGAAACATTATATCATTATATATATGCGAATGATATATAATATATATGTCGTTGTGATACTTCCGGTGAATAGTTCGTGTCCGAGTCGAATCATTGAGAAAATTTTTTTTGCTTTATAAGACACAAATGTTTCATGAGACTTTTCATCCAATCTGACAATTGATTTCTATTTATTCACACTTATATAATAAATGCCATCCATTTCCGGATAATTTCAACTTTATAAATGTCATTATAATTTTTATGTATATGTTATAGAGAAATTCTCTCCATGTATATATTTGTTTATATTTTCTGAATTGTCTGCCATTTATTTTAGGTCAATAAAGTTATCTTGTATAAATTTTTCCGGCCACAATGTGAATATCAGCGAAAGAAATAAAACAAAAGAATTTTTCGTCATACAAATAAACACAATGAGTACATAATCAATGAGTGGAAAATCTCAGCAGTTTCCTGTGTATCAATAACAATAAACACATATATAAATCCTGTATAAAATGTGTTTCGAAGCACATTATGCCAAAGTCCACGATGTAACGCGTCACGTGTGGAACTTGTGAAATACTCAATCCAATGAGTTAATAAATACGATATCCAAGTGCAGATACTGATTTCTTTTTTTTCCATATCATCACTGAAGAATACGAAACAAAAAAAAACTATCGATTTTTCTATTTTTCTACAATTGCTATCTGTTTAATAACCGATTCCCCCCCATGGTGTGTCTGTGGAGCAAGAGGTCTCGATAAAAGCGAATGGAACTTGACCACAATAATGAAAAAAGAATTATACCAAGAAATAGAGATGTAACTCTATGAATTGTAAATTTTATTGTGACTTTTTTATAATTAAAATTATCTCCCCCGCAACGTTGAAGTAAGAGTGAAAAGAGATTATCAAAGTCATTGTAAATGAAAATAATATATAATAAAATCGTTCACAACAATATATTTGTGTTCTTGCAATGGCAATAATAGCATCGATGACTCATTGGCCGACACAATTTTCCACTATGTGATTAAACAGCGTTTACGATTAAAGTGAACGTGGCCTTGTCCGACATTTTGCCTAACTCCCAATCAACAAAAACATATTCGCATTTCATCAATTATATCATCAACAGTGTCAAAATAATTTCGTTTTTAAAAATAAGGAAAACGAATAATAATACAACTATATATTTTTTTCTTTTGTGTTATATCGTGTCGTGCCTCCAAGTAATTGAATTAATAAATAAGACAAAGCGATAGAAGAGAAAGCTGATGAACTTTCATAAAAGAGTCAGAATTTAACGATAACTGATTGCTTACTTCGAATTCATATTGTTCATTTACGAACACTATTTATACGATAAGCACATGTGTCATGTTTTCGTGCCTGAAACATAAATATTTTCCCATGAGCTGTGCAATCGGTATTTAATCAATCGATATTCACAGAAAAGACATTTAACAGCGATTTCAATCTTTCTCGTTTATCTATCGTTAATAATTTTATCATTATTGCTAAATTTCTCACGTCATTTCTCCCATTATCTCATTGATGTCAGAGATAATCGAATGACTAAAATAATCTAAATTATAATCTAACTTTCTCCCATTTGTTCTATCTTCTACACAATGATTCACTAAAAAGAAAAGACAACTATAAAAATAATAGAAATAAGTGCACAACATTAAATTATTTGTGCCCCTGGGGCGACATCAGTGTAACCAGAGATTAAAAACAATAATAAATTCCACTTCAAATACAAAATCTTGAATCGCGAGTATGATCCTCATCTTTAATCGCTCTAAAAAAAAATCATTGAAGTCTATTCAAAGTGATCAAGAGAAACTCGTGCCTCGCAAGTTTCCTCATAAATACCAAGCATAAACCTGTTTGATTTTCATGCTTACAAAGAGCGCCACACGTCCTCATATTCCCCACCCTTTCAATCGCAATTGCTGTTTGTCGCGCGCGCGCAATCACATTTCTACTCTTTCTCTCACACACTCATCCTCTCTCTCTCTCTCACTTCTACATTTTCACCTGTCGTTATACCTTAAACTTCTAAGAAGTTAAACCGTATTCAGTAAGCACGTTCTTGTGAACTATACATCTCCACTTGTATAAAACAATATATTTCAACTTATCGACATTGCGCGAATGCAGTTGGCGTGAGCGCACGCGCACGTGGTCTATCGACTTGGCGAACGTAAACTTACGAGCAATACGTGACGATATCTCGTCGATACGTGTACATATTCGCAGACATACATTACATACTTTTTACCTGACACTCAGTCGAAGAACTTGTTCACAATTTTTATTAAACATGCAACTGTATATTTGCGATAGCACACTCATATATAAATATTCAAATGCACATTGTCACCAGCTGAATTTATTTTCAAGCTCACAATTACTATTTTTTCTCATTTCTCAACTATCTCTGTCTTTCTACTTATCAATTATCATAAAATTATCCATTATTGAACAGTCAATAAATGCCAATTACTTTGTCAAATAATATTTTCATTCCTATATTCATATATTGATAAATATATATGTGTACGTGGAGACAAATGATTCTCGTTATGTTTAATTTAATGCAGTGGCTTTAATCGCCAGCGGATGCCTAACGCGGTGATTCGCTTTCATGCTGGATAAAATGTGTGTAGACATAAATGCATTTATGGTTGGATAGTATATGCATTGGGCAGACACATCGTATGTACCGCATGGTTGAATCGTTGTAGTAATCATCAGATGCATCATTAGTTCATCAGTGTGAGAGAATGAATATACGAGTCATCACGACAAAATGATGGTCTAAAGTTATTATTTCTCTATCTTTATCTCATCTCTTTGTTGCTGTCTTTTCATCTTGAATTATAATGATGAAAAATAATAAAAATGAAGGGGTTGTGATGAGTTATGCTGAGTCAGATGGTTGGGAGAAGAATAAAATATGGGGTTTTATTTTTCTCGCCCGAAAAATTGAAGATTTTTTTTTCTTTTCGATTAATATTAAGTGATGTTAAATATATATTTCAATAAACTTCGCATTGACTTTTGAATAAAGCTCTTCTACAATTTTTCTTAACAAAACCACCCTTTAACAAACATAGAATTCAGAATCCTAAAAAAATTTCCGCAATATTAACAAAAAGATGAAGAGACATCAGAATACAGTCGGAATCTTGGCCAACGCCACAGCATTATCGATCCGTCTACAAAAAAACATCTCGGCACTAGCGACTGGCGCTTGCGCTACAGCTGAAACTGAAAGTAAAATCAGAATCTCTCTATCAAATCTAAAAGAATCTCTGTCGCAATTTTTCAATGACCATACACAGATTAAATCCCCGACAAATGAACGCACGTGCGTCAAGATAAAACTCCTGATATCGATCGTTTCGATAAAATAAAATCCACTTGTTGTAATTTATATAAGACATGTGCGATATAAACATACAGATGCGTTATAACGCAGTTGTCACGAAAAAAAAAAAAAAAAAAAAAACAAAACAAAATAAACGAAAGATCACCTGTAATCAATTTATTTTGTCCTTTTTTCTTCTCATCATATCAACATAAAGCAGATATATGTATCAAATTTACTTAACGATTTTAATCACTATCCTGGTAGCTAATAACCACCTTTCGAATAATTGAAGATATCGAAATACACCACCAGCTGTCGCTCAAGTTTCCATGCAGCCATCCACATATATATACACATATATATAAAGACATTTTTGCTGTGGCGCGTGCGCTTTTAATTCTCATCTGCCGCTCTCACTTATTACTCTTTTCACCGCTTAACTCACTCTCGTCCCGTGATTGAGATTGGAGAATATATTTGACCGAATTTTCACTATTACCAAAGAAAGTGAAAGTGAAAATTTTTATTTTTTCTCCCAAACTCATTTCCCCTTTTTTTTTTCTCAGAATTAATTCAATCTGTTTCTTGTATATGCAATATATACATTGCACTCACACACAATTATATTGACGCAACTAAAAAATGTGTACATGTACATATACATTTTATAAATGTATATGTTAATGAAATTCAACAGCAGCGCACACGGCAGCTCAAAGGTACACAACGACCCAATGGAATAATTTTCTTCTTGCTATGCAGAAGACTCGTGTTACTCTCTGCATGGCCTCTTCCTTCTTTCCTTCACCCTCCCACTCACCCTCTACATTTCTCTCGCGCACACATTTGCAAGCCCCCTTCAAAGGATATATTATGTATATATATTCGAATATATGCGTCGTCGACGAATTATCGCGGGGGCAGGCGTCGATTTTCTTATACTACTGCATCTGGGTTTGCGCGCACGCATATGTAACCCCGCGGGAATAATTTACTGTATAACACGATAAACAACGCCAACATTTATGCATATATAAATATATATATGTATAGTGAATGTGTAAAATACGGATGTACTTACATGCAAAAAATGAATGGATGATTAATAATGAACGTTTCGATCGTAATATTGAACATGGCTTGGTGTGGATAACGACCACGGTATCACGTCATGCGTTGTGAAATCGCTTAGAATACTCACCAGAAAAATCCCTAAAACAAAACAAAAAAACCAACCACATTAAAGAATGCACGAAAAAAATTGAATAAATAAATAAAATAATACAAAATAACCATCATGGTAAGAGAAAAATTATCAAGATTATATGCTTCCATACCCACATACGCAGATATATCCATTGTAAAAAAAAACAAAACAAAACAAAATAAATTATAATAATAAAATACAAGACGAAATTTGCAATATGGCATATAATAATAAAAATCAAAATAATTCTTCAAGTTGAGAGGAAATAAAAGGAAGAGAAAAAAAAACATGATTTCATCTTCCTTCAGGGTTTTACATATATATTTTTGCATACGTATATATGTTTTATTTTTATATGTGTACACGTGAGTGTGTAGTTCGGCCGAAAACAAGAGCGCCATACTCGCGATCGGTAAAAAGCGATCGCGAGCGATTTATTACACCTTTCGGACGCGAGCGCGCGGGGTGGACAAGTGGCATCGGTCTTTGCGCCGTCGAGATATATCTTATCTTGAGAGACACACTGCGCGCCCGCGTATACGGACACACACAAACACAAATATATATATATATATATCGCTTTGCCATGAGGCCTTTGATACCACGTAGCGATAAGGACCGTTTTTTTCTTCGCCTCCTATACTACATATATATTTAAAGTATATAAATGTACACTTTGAAAAAAACTTTTCCCTCTTCCTCACCCACCCCCTCACTCTCCTTCCTCGATTAAATTCTTTTTTTTTTCCTACAAGTCAACTCGCGGCATTTCTTTTCATTACAGCGCAATCCCTGTCTCATTACCAAACAGCTTTATATATAGATATACACATACATAACGTGGCGGTAATTTACAAAGATTTTTTTCTAGATCCAGGCTGGAAAAAAAAATCCACAACAGCGAATCATTAGATAAACATATATATATACATATATACACAAATATAAACCGCCAAAGATCATGCAATTAAATTTGTGATTGGGAAATTTTTTTTATCACCATCAGTTTTTTCTCTATATATTTTTATTATTAGTATTTTTTGTTTTATTTATTTTTTTTCAAGATGACTCTGAATCTGTAATCTTTGGTGCCCGCGGGTGGCAGGCGATTCGAGCGTCGAAATATAACGAGTTGAATGTGTATATATATATTATATATACATATGTATATGGTGAGCGAGTGCGTTGGCAACGACCCGAGGAAAAGAGCGATAAATTAAGGGAGCTTATCGAGGATCGTGCGCGTTGCGCGCGCAGAAGCTTCATCCACCGCGAACGGTTCGCTTTTTCAGTATACATACTCACCAAAACATATACGCATTTTCATTTACACATATAAATATATACAGTGTATATATATATATATATATGAATTCATTGGCATTAACATCTGAGTGAGTGAATCCCAAGGATAGTCAACTATAAGAACTCATGGGGTTCACTGTTTGGTAGAAATATAAAAAACAAAATGGACATATTGGTTTTATGCCCTCTTATTTACGAGACCATAAAATTCTACTGGGCGCTTGCGCGCGTACGCGCCAATTCGCCAAGTGCATATATATGTATACATAAATACGAATATATCACTGATATAAAGGCTGATGATGTGGATGGCATCAGCGGGAGGTTCGTATAAGTCACCAAATAAAAAAAAAAATAGTCGACAACTTTAAAAGCGCATGTGTGTAAAGATTATTAACGATTGCCAAATAATAATTCACTTACAGTGATGCAGTTGTGACAATGTTGTAACTGCACGTAAATAGAGATATGTTATTTTATATGACGTATGGTGGAATTATGCATACGCAAACAGATGACAACATTAAATTACTGAGTATATTTAATTGTGGATATTAAATTTTATTTATTATTAGACCATGTGCATAAATTACTATGATATAGAAGAGCAGTTTGTGAAGTGAAAATTGTATTTAGATCTGTTATGCAAAGGGTGAAATCAAACAACAACTCCTCAATAGAACAAAGAATTATAATACCAAATCAAATATTATAATTTCATCCCCAATTTTGAAGACTTAGAATCAACGAGACAATTTAAAACTTGTAAAATTTTAATAGAAGGAAGAAATAAATTGGAAAATAAATTTTGTCTTTACTTATAAGATATATTAAAAACATTTTTATCTATATTAAATATATATTTAAACGATGTGCTCCAACTTGATCCTATTCATCATCAGCATCATCAGCATCATCGCACATGTGTCCGTTACATGGCGCAAGCGACCACGCATTAATATAAAAGGGACACCCAACGACCTACATTACAAATCCTATCTTATGTTGCTGTGTGCCATATTCTCGACTGTGGGTTTTCGAAGAAGGGCAGTAAAGTTTCGGTTTCTTTTTATTCATTCTTTCTCATTTTTTTCATCGTATATATTTTTCGTTGGCAACAACGCCACAGATTTATGCGTAGTAAAATTGGACGCCTTGTCGAGACAAAGAGAACCAGAAGAATCTATACATATATATATATATATATTTCAAGCTTCTCATACTTTTCGTCCTTTCTTTATGTCTTTCTATCTTTCTCATTTCTATACACACACGTGTATTTCACCCTATCAGCCTGAACGTGAACATGCACAAGGATGAACATTTTCGAGTTTGGCCGCAATATCACACACATTGGCAGTGCACGCCGCACGCGGTACTTACGAATAGTTATCCGCGCCCGCGCGGCATCGTAAATTATTGCCCACGCTCCGAGTAGTTTTAGTGCCAACTCTCACACGCGGTCGTCTTTCAACTTTACGAATATAATAGTCCATACTCTTCTCCCCTCAGGTTCCTTAACGATAATCAGAATGCGCCATATTAAACTTCATCACCAAGAAATGAATTTCTCTTCGAATTTTTTTTTTGTATCACTTTCAACTTTAAAATATAAATGCATTCTCTAAAACAATCATAATTTATTCGTTCATCTATCTGAATAAAATATATAAAAATTGTTGTACGTGCGACCAATAGTTTTCACCTACGCAGTACATTCAATTCAACCATGATTAACTATGTACTAACGATGGCTTCAGGCAAACAATTTGAAGCACACACTTGCACATACCTAACTCCACCGATTTTCATTGGTTGAAATTTCTATAACCTTCCCATCGTATGTCAACGCTAAGTATAAGTACTACGATAAGTATGAGAGCCGACTTAATATTATCGCAGACGTTAAGCGTTTTCTTCATCGCATTGTCTCTATTGTAGACATTTTTTTTCTTTCTTAACAATCATAATGGTGGTTCATAGAATAATTCTACTGTCAGTTTTCGCGTGTTTTGTTGCATCCGGATATATTCTACCAAGCCCGTCCGATGAATCCGATATAAAGGAGGTAAGACAAAAAAAAAATTGTATTCACGCTCTATTCAGTCATATTATTTTATATTGAAAATTCACGCAAACTACTAATTACGTTATTTGTGCTCATAGCATCTTAGCATTCCGATTACAATCAAAGGGAATTCCAAAGCTTCGGCCAATATAACCGTCGTTGTGAAAGATTTGAAGGCACTCGAAGACAATCATAAAACTATCGAAAGAATTAATCCCATGCCGACAATCTATGAGAAACGTAAAATCTTCAAACAATCGATACACATTGGAAACGCCAATGGTGAGTGAAAAGATGGTGCAACGTAAATCAAATAGAACCAATAGAAGCCATAAAAAATAGATCCTCAAAAGAATAAACAAAAAAAAACAATTCTTCTAGCGATCATCACGTACTCGACTTTGTCTAAATTTTCTCCACGACCCCCGTCTGATGAATTCACTCTTGACTATGTAAGCTAAACAAAACACATTGAACCTCTTTTGGCTCGCATTCATTACACATTTTCAACTCTCTGCCCGACTTCAGGGTAATTTTTTTTCCATCTCTTTATGATGAATATTTACTTCAACTACAAATGACGTCAATCATATTTTCAGTATCTTGGAGTTTGGTATACACTCGGTTTGATAGGTGGAGGACCCATCGATATGACCATCGCGTGCGTTACGTCAAATGCAACAAGACTCGGTGACGATAATGAGAGATTCAGCGAAACGAATTACATGAAAATGATCTATGCTAACGAAACGAGGATCAGCAATGACAAACAAACCGGAAGAGTTTCTAATTCCGAAATATTTTTGGATGCTGCCGAAAACAGAAGTAAGTGATAAGATGAAATAGAATATATCAAATCAAACAGATAAGAACCATAACAGATAGATCTTTCTATCAAAACTTCAGCACTATATAATAATAGAATGACGTTTAATTATAATATTATAATTTCCAGATGGGACCTCCTTCACAATAAAAAAATTAAACAATGGCCAACAATATATTGCCTATGAAAGAGATTCCGACTTTGGCCAACTCTTGATGTCTCGTACAACAAGAGCCCCCGCATCCGTAATGGTGGAATTCGAGATGTTAGCTGCTAAGTTAGGTGGAGTCACTACCTATTTCCCCGCATATAATTGTGAAGAATGGAGAGAAGAGTTATCAGCTCCTGCAAAAGTTATCAACCCTGCAAAAGTTATCAACCCTGCAGAAGTTATCAACCCCCCAAAAACTGCATAAGCCGTTGTTCCACTACACCTTCGACGTGTCCACAAATTGAAAACTATGCATTTTCCATTTTGTAACTTTAACTTTGAATGAAATAAAAAAATATGGATGATAATAAAAATTATTCTTTCCCATGTATATACTTAAATGGTGATGAGTTGAACGACAACGCCTGCTAATGTATTAAGAATATCGCAGTACAAGGCGGCAATAAACGAAGTACACAGATAGTATCTACGTAGACGTGAGAAGCTCAGAGTTCCCACAAGTGTCGTAAACTATATCTTTGCTAGATTTCATTACCTTGACGTTGACAACTAGTTTGTGTCTAATGATCATTCAACGCAGCAGTTCACAATTCTAAATAATACCACTAAACATTAGTCAATTTTCCCACTGATAATTCAAACATCTATTGAATACCAAACATCTATCAAAAAAATTGTAGATAATTCATTTGGAAGAGTATTTTTACTTATCATCCAATAATATCATAGCGTCATATTGTGTCTTCATTTCTTATCAATACAGCCAATGGGAAAATTCTACTTGACACAACAGCCCAATTCGATTATTCCTCCAAAACAATTGTAATTAATAGAACCACAATCAAAATGATCAATTAACGAATCATTCGACTATCACATGATAAAATATATCTATCATCATATTCCATTTGGCTTCTGAAAAAATATCCCTCTTCAAATAATAAATAAATTTTTACATATAAAAAAATCTTTATCACCACCTTCAAAATAAAACGTTTAAAATTATAATTATATCCAATTCAAGTACACATCTTTTTTTCATCTACACATAAAAATACCAAACTTCCAAATAGTTGTTCATTTCGAATATACATTGAGCATCAATATCAGTAATGCGATCACTTTGGCACTGTGTGGACGATAGCATCATTAACCCTACCGCTGAAGCGAAACACTGAATAAGATCTTGTTGAGCGATATGCTATGTTGCTTTTGCATCCATATATATATATATACATATACATACATAAATAAGAAGCCACATGAAAGGCAAAGCATCGGGTTGAGGACTTATATATACATATACATATCGTTCTCTTTATCGCACTTACGATACCCTGCACATTTTTTCTATCTGTTGGCGAGAGAGTATATCCGCGCACAATACTTCGCTAATTAAACGGACAACGAGGGCGAACGCCACCGTCACCGCTACTGATACAACTTTGCGATTACTTTGTTTTCGTGGGGGCGATCCCTTTATACTACTATGTATATACATATATATATACACGCCAAACCACGATGTGACCAAATTAATTGGCCAACGAAAGATAAATATATATATATTGTGGATTTACGTATAGTGCGCGCCCCCCTGTGGTCCACTGAGCAGATGTTACTAATAACTCGTCTCTATAATACATATATCTTTACTTGTGTTTATTTTCACAATTCCAATATGAAATCACTCGTGATGTTGTCATGAATTTTCAAAGCAATATTCAATTATTGATAATTCAATATCAAAAAGCAACTAAACATTCAAATTAATATTATTTCTGATTAGATGGATGACAATAATTAAATTTATAAATACACTGCTTTATATTTTTGAAGCGACAAATACAGAAGGAAGATAGCTGTAGAGTATTGTCGAAGGAGAACGGATGATAGTGTAGTGGTATCACAGCAATTTTGGGGTATGCCAGAATTTGGATAATAAAATGACCATAAATTGGATTTATAAAATTCCCCCGCAGTCGTTATACTGCACGCTACTGCAATTTTCACATCTATTCATGACATCATTCATCAACTCTCTACATCTGAACGTAAAGATTGTATTCGCACAAGTATATGTATATATATATTCATTTCACATGTGTATATGTGGAAATTTATGTAAGCAATTCAGCAAAATACTGTCATTTTCGGCGACATCTAAAAATTAGTGGAGACTTTTTTTCCTCGCCACAAAATTAAATAATTCAAAACGCATGAGTAACAAAACACGACCAAAGAAAGTATAACAGTGTGAAAGAAGACAGAAAAGACAGTGCACAAAACGCTTCAGGCGAAGAAACGTGATATCGCCAGTGTGTGAGTTGAGAGCGACAGGCGGGATGGAAAAAATTGAAAAAAAAAAACACTGAAAAGGAGATGAAATAAAAATATAAAGCTCTATCTGTACGACACTGCGACGACGTCTTTCTATACACCGGAGAAACGTCGTATTTGTGAGGCAGCCACGCCGCCGCCGCCACCGTCGTCGCCGGCGGCGTCTCTGCTCGTGATCTAGCTCAATGACTTAGAAATTCCACGTCTTGCTCGTTGGACGACAGTATAAAAAATTTCGAGTGACGCACGTGCACCAGTTTGTGCGATTAAATCACACAAATATACTACACGCAAGTGTTCATGTATACGCATCGTTGTTTTCCTTTACCGTCATGTGTGCAGTTGTTCGTTTGTATGTACTGTACAAACATGTATATATGAAACCTCACAGCCAATTAAGTCGGTATGTGAACAACCGTAAAACAGTAAAAGTTTACTACTTTTTTTTCTCCAGTCGCAACTTGAATCTTGAAACACTGTTGAGAGCTTTAACTCCTGATAATGTGTACTATTTTTTATTCGCTTTATTTAATCAGTATGATGTTTAGTTAAATCGAGATCCAATAACACCATTTATATGTGGCAAAGATATACATCAATGTTCAATTTTAAAAAAAATTACATCATAATTGTAGTGATATTGAAAAAAAAATAGAAATCGAATGATACCCAATTAGATCTTTATCTACCTGAATGTTCCAACACGTGATATTCCTCCTGAAGAATTCACTAGACAAAAATACTTCAACACGCGATAATTATTCTGTACTCATTTCGTGAATTCGATTTCAATTATGACTCCTACTATATATCGTCACAGCCACGGGCAGAACGTCTGCTGGAGGAGGCGGAAATTGTACACGATGTCACTGATTTCAGTTACTAATGTAATAAGTTCCCAATTATATTTTAATGTTCCTCAACGCTAATTATCCACCAGACGCAACTATAAATACCGACAAATTATCATCATATATTCATTAGACTTTTTCCCGTCGTACTGATTGCATTACATAAGTATTTTTTTTCCATAAAAAATCATGTTGGTTTCTACAATTACTCTATTAGTGATTATGGCAAGTTCGGTTATGCCCAGACATATTGAACCAGACTCGCCCAATGAATTCACTGTCGATAAGGTAAGGCAAAGAAAGAAAATAAATCATCAAAATTCAATCATATTTGTGACAAATATTTAATTCTCCACAATACTTGAGTTCTTTTTTATTTCACGATGATAAAAATTTAATTTTCTAAAAACTAAACTACCGGTGTTTTCAGTATCACGGAGTGTGGTATAATATCGGTGTGATATCCGGTCATATCTCATCAGATGACATCGAATGCACTTGGTTAAATGCAACAAAACTCGATGACGATTATGAAAGTTTCGAAGAAATAAATTATGTGACAATAATATATGGCGGTTTTGCATCAATCATCACAATGAGAGGAGTTGGAAAAATCGTTGATTCCAAATTGCATATTCATTATCCGGAATTGATTCTAGGTGAGTAAAATTATAAAATAGAATAATATAATTGCATAATGATAGAACAGTGTATGAACATACCACAATTAAAATTTCAAAATTTCATCCTTTTTCCAGCGAAAAATAGAACTCTAAGTATATCAAGTTTTTACAAAGGTCGTGTAATAATTGGTCATGACGTAAATTCTCGACGTGACCATAGCTTAATGTCACGTACGCCATATGTCTCAGCTAAAATACTTGAATATTTTAGGCAATTGGCTGATGAAGTGAATGGGGAAATTTCATATTATTCACACGTTAATTGTAATTATTCTTAAAACGAATGTCAATTAAGCGATGCTTCAAAATCATACATCAAAAATCTACATATTTGTCTACGTATTCAACCTCATGTATATTTATATTAATTATATTCTATTATCATCTCAAGTTTCCATTTATCATAAAAGATATTATGATATTCATGAAATAGTAGATAAAAATCGCTGTGAATGGGAATAGGTGTGGCAATGGTGTACATGTTTGCTCACTTCCACGAAAACCTAACAGGTGTGCGGTGAGCATTTACAAAACATATCTCAACCTACAGATTCAAGTTGAAATCCAGGAAAAAAAAAATACATGTATAACATATATACAAGCACGTTACGTGTGAGAGCTCTAATTTAATATCAAAATACAAAAATCAAATTGAAATAATCCGCAAAATATTTTATATCCCCATTTTTTTTTTATGAAAATCACAACAAGTGCATTGATCAATTCAAAGTACTTTTACTCGTCGCATATACGTTATTCAACCTCATCGTATTCAATATATATATAAAACCTTTTCCCACCCACCACCCTATTCCCTCTCTCATTGGCATTGTAATAGTAATTTGAATCCTCACTTTATATGCATAAGTACATGTAGATGTATATATACACAGCGTGTGCACATGGGAACCGGATCAGTCGCGGCAACCGCGTCCGGATCGGCGATAACCGACCACACGCTCACGCTTCGAGCAAACTATATAATACGAAGGAGTATCGCGGTGTATGTGCACGCCAGCAGCGTGCGAAGAGGTCACGAAGTGAGAGAAGTTTCGGAGAAGCCGATGACCATGTATGGTCACGCGCTCTTCCGTGACTCCACCATGGCCGTTTGTATAAACATATATATACATATATATATAAATTCAACTCTCCCTCGCTCGATATTCACAGACGTAAAATAAAAGGAAAATATCGATCTTGTTACGCTAATTTTTTCAACAGCAAAAAAAAAACTTACTCTGCCATAATTACATTGCATTTTTTTTCTTCCTTTAATTTTTTCGATTGGTGAAAAATGTTCACTTCAAGTATTACTAGATTTATTTTTGTTATATTTGTATTGCCGACACATAAATATATACAAGTATATACATATAGTGGCTGTGTTATATATTGAAGAGAAGGGGAAAGTGAGTATATATGGGAGAAGTCATTTCACATCGATGTTGGGTGCGATCTCTTGACACGCGAGCCGACAACTTGAAAAACGAACATAAAGGTACGTCGAACCGAATCGCCTTGAACTTTGCCATTGGTTTGAGAGCGGGTAAACACCATGGGAGATATCATGCGTGAAAAAATGTTGATGCTTCAGGATAGTGAGAGCTTATACATTTTTATGTATATATCGATAATACGTAAATCAATAAAAATGTATGAGATTTCACTTGAATTCCATTTACTAAACTCCAATAGTTTCCCTTATGAAAATGTAAAAGAATATACATACTATTCACATTCTCGTCAATACCATTTATAATTAATTTTTTTATTCTTCACATTCTCGTGAATATGGAAAAAGAAACAAAAACATTAATTAATTAATGATAATCAAGGCATTAATTTAATTCTATAATAGCTGTTGAAGAAAAAAATAGGGAAAAAAAATGTAAGATAAATAAAAAATCACTCAATCATTCAATAAAATTTATGTGAGTGACTATAAAAGTCTATAAATAAGAATATATATATTTCATGAATAATTAAACGTTCAACAGCTACTGTCATTTATCAAACTGCAATCAATCGCGCCTTCACTTTTACACGCCACTAGTATTACGTATGAAGAATTTAATTGTTTATTCACAAAGTGTCATAGACAAAATATAGCGCTATAAAGACAACCCGCTGGGTGAGTTGAGAAAAATTTCGAAGAACAAATGAATACAAATTACTAAATTAGATATATTTAAAACTAAGCATTCGACAAGTGTGTCTTACAATGAAATGTGACGACCAAGCAGCTTACGTCATGTACATATACTAAAATAAATACACACATATAATAGAATGTGTGTGTATAAAGTATTAGTAGTGTGCTTTAGCAGGGAGCTACAGTTGCAGGTTGCGGTAGAGGTCGCCCAGGAGGTATGGGGGTGCAGGGTTCCCACACTTCGTATAGCGAATGCCCGCGGGCGCTGGACCAGCGGGTCAGATCGCCGGGCACCCGCGGGGCGGTGATCACGCAGACGATAAGGCAATGTTACACGATGCAAAATACCATAAGGAAAATTCATTTAAAACTCTTCGACTTTTTATCAATGAAAAAAAAATCCAAATCATTTTTTAACTGTCAATAAAAATAATCTCAATATTTCATATCAAATATTTCATACTACTATTTTCATTACTGATCGATTATTAATGAAGCATTCGACAGAATAATTGCAATACATAAAAAAACATTCATTTGTTTTATAATTAAATGAACTGATTGAAGATTGATTATGAATATCACAGATTCGATTATTTAAATTCATATAAGAGAACAATTGAATGTGCTCGTTAATATATAATGCGGAGATTTAATATTTTCTAGTGAATTCGAAACGATCGATTGTAGTATTGAAGTTAAATCATGAAGAAAAAAATAAAAAAATTGATAATATTGGACAAGAGTGAATATAAATTGTATTTTGTTGATTGGTATTCGTGTAACATGGATTAAATGTGGCTCGGGGCACGGCGCGTGCAGCCCGTGATTGTGTCGTGGTCCTTCTCCCCACCTTCGTCTATATCTCACTCGCCCCTCTCTTTTTCATTCTCCTCATTCTCTCAAGCGGCGTCTCCCACTCCATATACCATCAACCACAACTCTCTCACTCATTTTCTCCTTTTTTCTCTTTTCGTTGTTTCTGATGCCGCTTTTATATATATATACGCGATCGGCACTCTCTGCACTCTCCACCGGTCACTCGCCACTCATCTACGGCTCCATACTCACTCCACCATTTTTTTTTTCTTTTTTATTCAACTTTTATTCTTCCACCGCTCCTTTTTCAATTCCTTTTATTTCTCATTTCCATTCGATCTCCTCTCTCTCTCTCTTTCCTTTACTTTCTTTCTTTCTACCGTATTTGCAATATTTCACTGGTTCCCCGGTCGTTTTTGCTGCTTCACCGGCACACTGCTCTTTACCGCGATGAAGATTTGCGTTCCCCACGTTGTGCCTAACAGAGAACAGCAGCAAACATCCCGCGTGTTAACCGCCTCCGCGCGCCTCAACCGCAGTCGCACCATACAAACTGAACGCCTTGTGAGTTTGTTCTTTTATTGTTTCTAGACCGCGCGATTCTCAGCATTGGCGTCGCACCCACAACCAATCACTTCGTTATCTAATTCAACATACTAACCCATCCTAATTCATTCCACTCAAATAATCATCCGTAAAGTCTGAATAACAAAAAGTATTCTCAATGTCAAACCTCTTTCTCGATAAAACAATGTAATTATTCTCAATGAATAAATCTTGAAATAATCTTTCATTAATCATACTGACTAATAATTTTCAATTAATACAAAATACCTGACATCCCCTTGATACTCTATAACAGGTATATTCTGTTGAGAATAAATCTTAGGGTACAAAGGTGAATGATGAGATTACGCCAGTGTAATTTCTTTATAGAGTGGAAGGCACGCAGCTGGAATGCAGCATGACCGTGTAAATATACACCATTCCAGTCGTACACACACACACACACACACATAATATATATAAACGACATTTTTATACGTAGCAATCACCAAAGAGCAATCACACACACGCTCAACAAATAACAAAATGTCATTATGACATGACAAACACGTCGTAGAATCGCAAAATATACAAAACGTGCGTAAAGTGGACGTAGATATTTATAAAAATCTACAAAATTAAATTGTCGCATCAGCTTTTCAATTATTGATTCCTACAACATTAACTTTTCCTCGTCCCTAATAAAAACTAAAGTAAAAATAAAATAATTCTCAATCCGACGACTTCTATAACGCATGAAACCTGAATAAATTTACGTTCATCCATACTCTGAATGTCCCCAAGTCGAGTCTCTCTCATAAAACAATTTCTAAAGAATATAATAATTGCATAAAAAAAATTCATTCACAATTGATCAAAATGACAAGTCAAGGATATAAACATTTTCTATGTAAATTCAATTTTTTTTTCTTTCTGATCTTAAATGATTAAAGTATAATTTTAATAGCGCAAAACAATGATGAAAAAAAAATTAAGCGGAGATTTTCATACGATATGAATGTATAAATAAATATAAAGTCCCATTATACAGCAGAGTAACTGACAATTCAACGATTTTCTTACAATTTTATACTGAACGCGCTCCCACGGACCCAAACGATTGCGCTGCATGTTCTTTGAACGGCTATCGTGCGACACCCCCTCAATACCTTTTTACTGTATACCTACACACAAATATATAAAACCATTTGCGGGCGGCACGTACACACATATACGCTACGCACACAAACTTGATACGATAGGGGTCGACTTAATTACCTGGATATACGACCGAGTGCACAGTATTGAACGATGACAACGACCGTACGACGGCGACAACAACGGTGGCGCTGCCGCTGGCGCAATTCCAACAGCTATATACCAAAGTTTGACTGTGTTGAGAATTCATGCCACTGCATACATGACCACTCTCTCATCACACACTCCATTTGCATACACCGAGCTGCATACGAGCATTGACCATGCAGTGTATATGCACACACAAACTTTATTTGGAAAAAAAAAAAAAAAAATCCCATCAAATTTCTTTTTTTCTTCCATATATTTGGAGAGACAATTTTATTTATTACACCCCCTTTTTTTCGTTCGTCACCCATCGCATGATGAATAACATTATTCACACAAATAAATGCGCGTGAGGAAGAGCAATTTCCAAAATCCACATTCACTTTGAGAAAATCATGAATTACAATTGAATTCTCCTCATAAAAAGTCATGTGCCAGTAAAACTTATGGAGTATTCACTGTAAATATCGTTATAGCACTATGATATACCATAATATCATTGTTGTTGCTTCACAATGGCACACAAAATGCAATACACTTGGATAAGGTGTATATATGCACACGCGCTTATCGCAGGGTACGCGCGCGCTTTCGCATAATGTGTCATAAATAGGCGGCGCGCGTAACCATCAACATATATATGCATATATACTTAAAGAATTCTCGCCCATATATACATAAATGCCTGTGTATAAACTGAAACAATAACCATTGTGGTACGTCGGATTCTGGTGTTTATAAATAAGCTCTCTTGTGAGTACATATGTATATATACATAACCAAGGCTATACGGTATGGATTAGCTCATGCTATGCTGTCTGCGCCTCACTCTCCTACAGTGTATAAACCATAACATTTTGCGCACCAACAATGAAAAGGTTGAATATTATATACATATATATATACATATATATACCGACGTAGATATTGCACGGTTTCATATTCAGATTTGTGTCTTTAGAAAGGTCGTGAGACAACAAAAAATAAAAACAAAGGTGTGTGAGAGTGCACGTAAAGTTTATACATACGAGATATTGTGTGGTAGTCCACCACTGTAAAGGGAAAGATTTTAATCTACCTGACGCATACAACCCTCACAGGTGGTCTTATCATAACCTCACATAGTAGAAAAAAAAATAAAAGAGAAAATTAAAAGCTAACTCAAATTTATCATGAGCTATGATAAATTCCTAAATAAGATTATTTTCAATATGATGAAGAAATTGATGATTTGCATGTTATAATCAATAAATGGAAAACAATATTATAATCCATAATGATTTGCAAAGTAATTAGACAATTTATCATATATTTTTTCTCTCATATTTCGTTTTTATCTTTTGTTTTTTTGAGATATTGAAGAAAAATTTTGAACGTGGGAAAATCGCAGACTCTCTCAGGATCATTAAAGTCATAATGGTATAGAAGAAAGACTGTATGGTTATAATAATGTGCATGGCTGCAACTGTAGGACAAGGGAGGCGTAAAGTATATGAAGGAGAGAAACTGAACGAGTTGGGAAAGCACTGCTGGTGCGCAAATGTCTTGCACGATTAGAACCAGTGGATAACAACATTGTCGTTGCAAAAAACGTCAAAGATCTCCAAGAGTCAAGGCTTCATATTACATTTAATATAACTAAGAGAAAAAAACAAAGGTAAATACAGAAGCTACAAAAAAAAATAATGAAATGCGCATCTGGGAAAAATGTTTTCACTTCTCATCACGTCACGATAAGAAAAGTATTCTTTTTTTTTTTCTTTCAACTATTATATTATAGTTAAAACAAAAAATATTTTTCATAAGCTACTGCAGTGACAAAATAAAAGTTGCAATTGCACAAAGCGGAAGACAAAACTCGGTCTCACGATGTATGATAGTATAAAATCCTTCATATAAGCATTCACGTATATGAACACATATGAAACACAAGCATAATATATATATATACATATGACCTTGATGCACAAATGCTGAATGGCCACGTGGGTTCCCGGACGTGTATATATGCGATCGTCGTTTCACGTGGGCTGCAATTCATATAATATATTGTTGTTATTTTTTTTCCTCGTTTCCTCCCTTTATTCGTCTCCAACATTGGCTTTTGTAGAGTGTCTTCCCGCTCGCGGCACTGCATTTCTTCAATACATATATAAATATATATATATACACCACAGGAATTCTCCCCAAGAGTGCAATAATACAACTCTGTTTCACTCAGTTCTTTTTTTTTCGCCCCTTCCTCTTCCTTTTTTCCCCGTTATTATTTTTCATTTCAGTCTCCTTCCCTTTTTCAATTCTCTCTATTCTCTCATATCCACGCGACTACTGCATATAACTTTTTGCTACGTGGGAGTATGTAGTCGTTGTATGCACATCAAGTCTTAGTTTCCCGCAGCAGTGATGGTGTACGCGAGAGTACCAGACGCGCGTACAGTTCGTGGGAGTTGAAGTCCTCTTTCACGGATGTTGTCGAGGATGCTTTGTATTTTTTATTTGTACGTGACATTAGTTGAAAGAGGTGTACATACACACACACACACACTCGTACGACCTTGCCACGCGATATTAAAAGGTTATATTTGCGTACATTAAATGAATTGCGTTAACATCTTATTCTAAAAATAGAATATTTCATTCCTACTGAATGACAAAAATTATTGATAAAAACATCGTAAAATTTACACCCAACGAATAAATAATTAACAGAGTATTCAATGCAAAGTCAATAAAAAAACCCGAAATTCACAATAATCCAAAAAAGATGAGCCCATAGAATTTCTCCTCCATTGCAAATTGAAATTCCGTCACGTAAATAATTGAGAGCAATCTCAAAATGAATTCCATCGCCGTGCTGCAGTGATATAACTTTTATATCACTGTATGTGCATATACAGATATCGGTTACGTGATTTATCACTTGCATACATATACATACATACATGTATAATGACCACATGGCAATTTGGCTGAACGCGCTTTAATTATCGCACTGGTGCGCTGCAGTCTTGTGCTCCGATTGCACAAGCCTCAAGCGGAGAAAGCGATGTATGAATTAATTTTTATATACCACTCTCTATATATACATATATATCGTCAATGAAAGAATTCATACGATGTACCTTTGGATGATGACAGAGTTGGTCGACCATCAGGTGACAAACCTAAACGTGATTGCGCACGTGTCGCACGCGTCTCTCCATTTTCTTCATAATGTATAATTACATGCACGTATGTCATGCACAAATAAAGGTAAACACGCTCAAACCTGCTTCGCATATATCATATTGAAAAGATGTTGTACAAGAAGTCTTGATATAACACTGTTCTCTTTTTCTATATACACAGATGCATAGCCGGTGGGTTTACACCCTTGGTGAAAGCGACAATTACACCCGAGCTAACCGATAAAATAACTTTCGAGTATCAATACTGAATTATTACACATAAACATACACAAAGTAAGTACAGCTGGTATGTATACATAGCTGGTTTCTGTTGTATACTCAAATTCGCATGCTACATTGAAGCGTATGTGAATTTATTCGTTGCGTGTTGTACATGTCACTCACAAACTTTTCGTATAAGGTTCAATATTTAAAATCATCATTGCGTGCATCCATCAAAGATGCAAATTATCCGCAAACCACACCTGATATAAATACGTGTGATATACAGCCATACAATATATAACACGGATTCGGTTTCGATCAAGTTTAATACGTAAATTAACATCATGAAAAACACGCGAATATATAAGTGGAAAGAGAAAAAATGAGGTCAATATTATTACTCTTTTCTCTCATTCCAATTATATTAATTATTACCACAGAAATTATGTTGAATTCATTTCTCTTTCTTTGCCTTATATATTTTCATTTCAATTTTACTCTCCATAATTAAAATGAAACTAAATAACCACTTCAATATTTTCAATCCACTGTCTATTTTTCCTATTAATTTTCTCACTTCAATAACTCTCATTCACAATCGCATATAATCTTTCTCCAACTATAAATTCTGACCTATATCAAAAGAGAACCTTTTTTATATTAAAAATCAGGCTCAATAATTCATCAGAAAGCTGCAAAATATTGCAACTTATAAGCCCACCCCTCATTTTATGAAACAATTTCATATATTTCACGTCCCTTTAAAAAAATTCCATGGTATCATGGAATACCATTAACAATATATACTTGGGAATAAAGTGGGTTACCAACCCAATAGCGGTTCATCATTCACTCTTGTGGCGAAAGCGCAAAACTACACACATATATACATCCACATATTGATACCTGTCTCCCTCGAGACTCGATAACGTTCAGTAGCTGCAGATATATTCACGATGTAAAGCCTCGTCAAGCCTAAAATGCCCATGGCAACATATATCGAACAATATATACATACTACCACGCATAACATTTTATACCGCTGCATATATTACCCATGCGAAATGTCTCGTGGTTATACGATCAACGTAGTAAACTATATTCTCTCGGCATTATTTCGCCTCGGGCACGCAGATTTATACCTTAAACGCACCATCGTTTCGCCCCATTTAATTGCGCACAAAAGCTCGCTCTCTCTCCTCGCACATCCCCATTTTGCTTTCCATATATATCCATACACATATATCCCCTACCAACTCTTTACCGTACATTTCTCTGTTGCCCAGCATCACTATCACCGTCAATGCCATAAGTGGTAAATAACCGTGAGAACATATTCCATGAAAATTATATCCTGCTTTATATATCAAACGAGGAATTATAAGGCGAGTGACCGATCGCGCGTCGTGACCGAAATTATATTTCATTCAATTTTCTCTCAACCTTCCATATCTACCGTGAGAAATATACATATCTTCATAACAAATAAATATATACATGTCTAGTTACAATCTTTATCATAAATAACAATAAACAATGACGAAAAAAAAAAAAAAAATAATAATATTCCTGCCCATATCATTACAAATGAAATGTATACAATAACTATTGATATATATATTCGTCTGTTTACTATTCATTATATGTGAATGTATGTTACAGGGTTCTACAGTTCGCGGAACAATTACTCTCTCAGCTACCCACATAATATTATTTATATACAAATGTGCAAACGACATGATCATTGAAGCATACCAATTAAAAATTCGTCACGCGCAACATTCACACTTACTCCATTGTCCAATATTTATTGCACTTTAACTTTGGTTATAATTCAATGTAATGAAATATCGATGAAACACTCATGTTGAGAAAAAATGCGGAAAGATATGAAAAAAAAAGAAACAAATAGCAAATAAATTCTATTTAACTATATTCACCACAAACTTTCGCTCACTTATTCAGCGAAAGTGCTCATTGCATTCTTTTTTTCATTTCATCCGATATTTTTTTATTTATTTACACTTCAGGTACTGTAATGCACATTGGTAAACAAGACTTCTATGATTGTATATACATATAAATGCACACATATGCACATACATATATATGATTCTCATCAAGCACTCGGGTCACGTACACGATGGATAAGCGTGCGGTAAACACTTCACTATGATGCAGTATATATGTTACTGAGTGCACGTGCATTTATTCATACAACACTCATTGAGAATTCCAACGATAGAAGAAAAAAAAAGGAAAAAATACCAGCAGCAAGATATTAATAATAAATATGATATGAAGTGATGAAGAAAAAAAAAAAGATTTTGTAAAATGACTTTCTTTATACTGAACATCACCAATAAACTCAAATTCACTAGTCAAAATAATTTTAAGAAAAATTTTCTGACTGTTACAATTCAACAATGATCAATTCCTCCATCTTTTGAATAAATATCCGATAAATATATATAAATAAATGAAAAGAAAATTCATGTTCTTATGAGTTATAGTGGACCTACTAAATCTATCAAACGTTCGTAGTGATTATCGAATAAATTCTACTCATTACTACCAAGAGAGATACAACCCCAAAATCAGGAGCTTGGCCAGTAGCTGGAGACTAATTTTCATATCCTCATCGTCTTGATGAATGGCTTACAAAGTGGCCGAACAAATTTGGTAGAAAGAAAGTAAGAAAAAACAAAGGGGGAAAAAGAGAAAGACAAAATGTATGAGAAGCATCGTTGTATAATGATCGTCATCACTGATGGACCATAACATTTTGCTGAATATCTCGATAATTTTCCACGTGAATATATCCCGCGTATACTATACAATAAATCAGAATGATGTAGAGACGACCGTCGACGCAATGGCATGGGAACCTGTTCCCATTGCGCGACGCACCAGCCACCTTCGTCCCATATTCTCTCGCCTGCTCTCATATTCTCCATACCAACCCACCGAATGATTTGTCATAGCTGTATATGATCGCCGCGCCTAATTGTAGGTCCACGTCGCACAATTATCCCGATGCTTACAGCTAATTTAGATGATTGAGACTGTAATCGTTGTGCGGCATGTGTGTATGTATACGAAGATATATTTACGTATACACACCCAGCCGTATCGCTCGTAACCTTCAAATTATTCGCGGCAATTATTCAATTATATACGCTTTTAATTCACACACTAGGTCATGAGTGTCTCACGAACTTTATCAAATATTTTCTAACTACAAAAAAATAGATAAAATAATCTCACTCCTGTTTTCCCTCTATCACTTCAAATCCAGTTCAAAAATGAACCTCAACCAATAATTTTACCAAACCAATCACATAAAACAAGAAAAAAAAACCACCACCATCAACTTCTCAACATCAGTTCGAAAGTGTTTAATATATATCATCCAAGTTGAAGAATGAAGTACATCGAACTGCCATATAAAGCTCGCAAGTTCCTCGCCACATGTCGGTAAAAGATTCGTTGAGACGAACGAAAAAAGAAATAAAATAATGCGAAGATGGCGATGAAGAAGAAGACAAGCGCGATTTATTAAGCGAAGTAATCGCAACAACGTCTACACCGCATTCAGACTATATATACACATCCATACATCCATATACCAATGCCTTATCGAATCACAAGAGCACGTACAACATCGAGTGCAATAGTGTCCTGTCTCATGCCAAGGAAGAGACGGAGGAGCAGGTTCCCATGACTCTTTTGTTCCTCAACACAACCGCACACATAACACAAATATACATCTACACATATCCTAATAACAAAGACCGGAGTCTCTTCATCTCATTGATATTCCGGATGAGTCCGCAGTGCGCGGGTCCAATGAGTGTGCTCTATTTTACGAGTTGTTGTATATACATACGAACCAGACAAATTGGCCTTTAGAGGATATTCGTGTGGATATATAGCGCAAGAAAGTGACCCAGCATCAAATTTTATAGAATACAACCTTGCGAAAAATTCATCAAGAAAAAAAAAACAAAACACAACAAAAAATCTGACTAGCGAAAAAGAAGAAAAAAAAATATTGCAACGAAATACATTCGTGTGCTCATGAATTCGTCATTGTACAGCCATAATTACAGGTACAATTATATAGTCGACCCTTCTATTCACTCGAGTCATTCACTTTAATTTACGCTTCACTGCAGCCAATGGTGCAGAATAAACGACTGATGGCAAAAAGGAACAGGTTGGATCTAAGTACAAATGACGCACGTTCGAATAATAAAGAAGAAAAAGAAAAAACGAGCAAAATCTTAAGTGTGGATGCAGTATTAGTCGATGAAGAAAGTGCTACAATCTCGTGTCGTGCCTACACAGCCTAATTGGTTCTCACTGTCTCTCCATCATCTACGGTAGTCAGATATATAGACAGAAATATATATATATATATATATATGAATGTCGTTATTTTTTTATAGATATAAAAGAAATTTATATTCCTTTTGCAGTGGATAAATTTCTCTATATTCAACTGGGATCAATCACATGGGAATTCTGGTAGATAAATTCTTATGAACTACATATAGACGATGGTGGTGGATAATACAGTCATTGGAAAGGGAAAAAACATAAGAAAATCTATCTGTATGTGATGTGTTATGTGTTCGTGTGCGTCTGTCGGTTTATAAGAGAAAAAGTTTGGGCCATGTGAGTATCTTAATTATCATATTACCATACAAACAGGTCTGTTGCGTTCAATTCAATTCCATATAGAGAGAAATACACTTGACAGGACACCGAGAGATGGCTTTTCATCTTACGCAGTGAGGTGAATGTCAGTGTGGGTTCGGTGGATACATATATGTATATATGTATACATGAAAGAACTCGATGAACTTACCCAACACCATATCAAGTATCATTGAACGGAAGAGGGTCCATATATTTCATCCAGTTATTTATTTATATATATATATATATACATCAAATACTTATAACAGATTTTCTGAATGCAATTGAAAATAATTAATTCTTTCCCTTGCTATTTCCTTCATTTAAAACTGAAAATTTTACTACTGTTCATAGTTAATTACGATTCGATTAATTGAGATGTACATAACTCTTTCAATACAATGTCAGCATTAATTTGATACTAATTAAATCTAACAAGAAATAAAATTATAAAACACCATCAATCCCCATGATAAAATTACCAATATCAATTTAAACATAATTTCTTTCAGAAAATAAAACTTCTATCCAGTATTTTGTTAACTACCTCGAGCAACCTCAATTCAAATTTATGAACACGGACATTTCATTCGACATATTCGCGACGACAGGCGTATTATATCGTTTTCGTTGAAAAATCCGAGTGTGTCAGCTGGCAGTCGCGCGAGATTTTATATACTGCAGCATAAATGTATACATGCCCATGTATACAGACATTTATGTATGTGTATGCAATATCACGAGGCACGATATGTATAGAATTTTTCAATGTATGCCAAAATTGATCGAAGCAGCGAGACCATATAAAAATGAGAAAATAAAGGAAAAAAGAAGGCAGTGAATTCATATGTATATGTATATAGAAGAATAAAGGAGCTAGCGCGTTTCAGAATATCAGATTCCACGCTACTGGTATACACTTCGGTCATCTGATCTCTCGAGAAATTCTCAACTCTTCTTTCTATATAGATATAAATATCTATATATCTATATATACCCATATTCTTTTTTTGAGGGCACGTTCGTCCTTGCATTCTCTTTCCTTTCTATTTAATTTCAAATTAAAAAATAGAATTCTACTAAATCCCGTTGCGGCATTATTATTTTCACATTTGAAATAATTATTAATAATTTATAAACGCTCTATGAACATGAAAGATATCATAGATCAATGAATGATGAGAATCTATGAAAGTTTTCACAGAAGAAGAGGTTTTTATTGCACTGAGATCGTTGCAAAAAAAATTGGTCGTACATTGAAAACACAGCTGGAACATTTCACAGAATTCTTCAAAGTACTTCAAAATAAAAGAAGAAAGAAAAACATATAAACAAATATATTTTTATTCAACGATGACATTCACATTCATCTCGTTACCCACTAAAAAGCACGAGCGCACCCGCGCATTCTTTGTTCCTCACTACGAAATAAACACACCGCTTTCAAGAAGCGCAGCAAGGAAGACGACAAAAAAAAATATATACAAAAGAATGGAAAAATAAACGATGAACGTGAGAGGGTGAAGATTGTAAAATACGAAAAGTAAAAGAGATTCTTCGACTACCAATGCTTTTACCGCGCGTGATAGTGCCCCAACATAACGCAGATCCAATTAAGGGTGGGGGTATGAGTTAAGAATGGGCCTTGCGTGCACAAGGTCTTCGTTTCTCTCCCCCACATCTTTCTCGATCTATGTGGGGGATTGACGTGTGGGACTGACGCGCGCGCAACGCGGCCCGAAAACGTCATTCAGACGAATGTGCGTTGGCCGCTTATAGGTGACGATCGTTAAAATGCCAAGCTGATTTAGTTTTGCCGCGCGAAACAGGCGTGGTGGGAATATACCTGTGGAATTGTAATGAAACACAACACATGTGTGATGTGTTTCGTTGTCAAGATTCGCCGACCGAATTCATTACAGCCATCGTATACACGACACGAATGATAAGCTCTTGCAACGCGTCACTTGTATACAGATACGCTTCCTCTTCCGTCCGTGAGAAAATTCACAAAATCACAATGGTGTATAATATAAACAGTGCTCCCTCTCTAACTCTCTCGCAACGAGATAAAATTCGCCATTTATAAACATTTATTCTCCTCTTTCTTCGCGAATAAATAGAATGTAGTTTGAATTTGTTCAAAAGAAGTCATAGAACAACGATGAACTATCTTATTCAGTTGAATAGACAACAATGAAAAATATACTGCTGAATACCAACTCACCTCACAGTGTAGTTGCATGTCGAATAACAATAGTAAACTCAATGTCTAACTAATTCAAAGACTGACATTTCACTCGGTCAATACTGAATTTTTCACACTCACAATGTATAAAAATTCACAGTGAATAAGTGAACTTTCAATCTCACTGTTATTACTCTTTTTCTTTCACTCCGGGGAGTAAAAAGACTTGTCTCGAACATCGAAGGATTTGATGAGAAACTGGAGAGAAAAAAACATTCACTATCTTCATCGACGAAAAACTAATCAAATATTATAAACTAAAATATATATACATCCACATTTAGATTAAAAATGTTCTTGGCATGTGCCAGAAATATATAGGTAGATGAAAAGATGCAGAAAATTGCAAAATTAAATTCGTGTTGCTTCTATTTTCCAGGCTTCAATTTTCCTACGTCAATATTTTCAATACATAAGATCTATAGGTATTGAATATCACTGGACATACCCAACGGCCATTTGCTTCTACCTTTTCTCAATATACATACATACATAAATAAGTACGAGCGTATGCAGTACTGCCGCTTCTTATCTTCCAACAGACATCTCGTCTATGAAAGAAATGAGGCCACTCCCTATTGCCATCGTACTATACTATAGTTTTATGGAAAAATCAGCTCGTCTTCTTCATTCTCGTAAAAAATTTTTCACATATTCATTCATGCTTCTATAAAACACCATTGAAAAATTCAACATTCAATTTTAATTTTCCATTATTCATCTACAACATTTTATATACTTTTCCAACAGTGAATTCAATGTGATAAGTGAGTCGATCACTTTAAAAAAGTGTGACTGTCATTTATATAAAAAAAAATGCAAACTGAATCACAAATTAATGTGATTAAAGTACAAAGAATAAAATATACAGACGCTTAGTGACATGGAGTTGCTCCAACAAAGTAGTTCTTGCCATCAAATAAAATTCTATATATACTGTACTTTTATTCTCCGATGTCAACCCCATGCTGATAGTTCGCTTATATGTATCTACACACATTGTATAGTGTGTGGCGTAGCGATTGATAATTCGAGCACGAAACGTGCGCGCAAATATACAATGACTTGGCGTAAAAAAAATTACAAGTCAGGCAATTGACCAGTGAATCCATGGACTTTTGGGGTTTGCAAACTTTAAGTAGGGGAGTGAGAGGAGGGTGAGGGAACCACACGGACTCGCACAAGAGTCGTTTGTGCGCGCACCAACGCAAGATTGTACCAGTTTTTCGGATCGAGGCTATTGATATCGGCCAGTTGTTCCCCTCTATATATACATAAGTCTGCGAGTTTTTTTCGTATAGTCGCACGCCCGCCGTGCCCATAAAATGAATCGCCATCTGACTCAACCAATTTATACTCAACCATTTTGATGCCCAACAGCACTTTATATCGTTTATACATTGCTCAAACTTCAATGCTCAATTTTCACAAGCTCAATACTACGAAGGCAAAGGAAAAAATATATATTGAAAGTGTTCATCAACGCTTATATTTTGAAATAAATAATTAATTTTAATTCAAAGAGAAAAAAAGCCACTGATAACCTTCGAAATCTATGCAAAACCATCTCAATTGATATTTTTTCATTTGCATTCAACTCTTTATTTTAAAAATCACGTCCATAGATCTCGTTGCGTGATCCAACAGTGTAGTTCACCAGACCGATAACAAGTACGGCGCTAATTTACCACGTGCCAAAATTTTTGTTTACATTTAATTTTGTTTTTTGTTACCAAGCAGATAAAGGGAAAAGAAAAAAATAACGAAAGAAAAAAAACAGTCATGTACGTGGCGTGTTTGTCGATGCTCAAGAAACAGATCCTGAAATATATTTGGAGCGACCCAAAATTGCGTTCAGCACCTCGCACGGCCTCATTAACACTGCACAGCGACAGTGTTAATTATGTTCCGTCAAGATATATAAGAGAGGTTCTAATTGCTGACAATATAACGACAGCGATATATATGTGGCTACTATATAAACACATATACATGTACAAATAAACAAATATCCAAGTCATCTATCGTGGATTTTGTGTCTTAAATTTTTGGTCGTCGTCGCGCGCAGAGTATATATATTTCTCACTCTCGCTCAACATATAACAACTAAACGAGATCATCGGCGTGCGTTTTATATACGTGCTAAGGAGCCTAATGGACCCGCACGCAGAGAAGCGGTAAAGCCTGCGATAGTAAAACAGGTTTCCTCATTTGGATTTTTTTTTATTGTCGTATTTTTTATTTTATTTTCCGCTGTTTTTTCGAAGAAATGCGGGAGTGGCCACGCGGTACCTCGCGTCACATATTTATATATATCAACGTTAAAAGTCACGTCGGCTTCCGTCCTAAAACGAATGGAGAGCAATATAACGATGTGATAAATAAAGGATCGAGGGTTGAGAAATGAGTGAGCCACGCGTACACTCTCGCCCTCCATTCACATTTCAAATGATCATTTTTGAAAATAGTACATAAGGAGACGCCAAAAATATACATCCTTACAGTATTATGTTATTCTTATTCATTTTTCTTAAATCATTTTCAATACATTGAAAATTGTCTTTAAAAATGATACTTCCCATGTGTTATTCACCACCCCTGAAAGTTCCATCCAATTATTCTTCGCGAGAAATAAATTTTCCTATAGTTCAACCATCCCTAACTTTATTGCTGAACAATTTCACAACTTTATCCAGTACAGAACATTCCGAACATTTTTCCATGAAGAAACTCAGTAAATCGGGAAAAGTTAAAACCAAAATTAATCTCTATGGCTTTACTTAAGTATAATTTTAAACGCCAACATCCAACACTCGCCTACTCGCTCAAAACACACACAAATATCTTCGCCATATTCAAACATACACATCCATGTCCAGAGCGTTGCACGCCAATCGTAAAATAGTTAAGCACATCGCGCAGACCAAGAGAGAGCCAAGTTTACGTTGAGTTTACGACGCGGCCTCGTAGCCTAGTGCAGACCTGCCAACCCAATAAAACATCACGTATATATGTGGATATATGCTCGCTGTCTCGACGTGGCTGAGAGCCAAAAAGGGTCTTTTGGTATATGTTTATATACTCACGCGGACAGAGTTTTACGGTTGGGAATTGAGTATATTGGAATTGTATTTTTTTTTCTCTTCCTTTTCTTCTCTCTTACTTGGAAATTGCCTTTGAACATTTGTCTCACGTGTGTTTGAGCTCTACACAAACAACTTGTTCTCCTCTCCTTAACTTCTTCATTTTTTCATTCCTTTTTTTCTTTTTTTCGACTTTACAACTTCAGTCCACTGCATAATTTCCACAATTTTACTGTTTCATCCCGTTCAAGACAATTTATTCAATAAATTTTCGTATTATGAAAACCCAAAGACCCTTTACATTGGTAAATTCATTTAATTAGAGCGAAAATATTATATTATACCAACATGGAACACATCGAAATTGCTCAATCGTTATAAATATCAAGCAACAGTAATTTCAATTCTCGTCCAAATGGTTTTCCTTTTCCAAATTCAATGGCAAAATTTCATACCCAGCTCATCTGCCTATCCACATATTCATACATACACAGTGAATAAAATTCTAAAAATATTTTCCCAATGGCGCTATTATTCCACGATAGAATTGACATTTGGGATGCTTCAACCTAACTTATAGCGTGCTTGGAGCGTTGAAAACGTGTGCCCGTAATGTTCAAGAGCGATTCTCCACCTCTTTTTGTATCTCATGACTTCCCTCTCACCAATATCCACTCTTTCTCTCGCTTTCTCTCACTCTTTTCCCCTTCATATATTTTGCCATTTCTCGACATATAGCCATCGTGTGCCGGCTGCGCTCGAGGGAGAAAATTTCGACGGGGTTATATTTTTTACAGCCTGCCAGGGAGGCGTTACGCCGCCACCTACGCGTCTGTCGTTAATGCAAATTTCGTGTGCACTCGCCGCGGCTTCGCCTCTCTCAGACAAAATCCCTGTGGCTCTTCCTATATCCAACTCTTCTTGACTCCCCCAATCGTCCCACTCTTTCTCTCACACTCATCTCCACTCTTCATATAGATATATATGTATATATACATTTCTTCAGTTGAAAGAAGACTATCTGCACGATCATGCAAAACACAATAAAATGGTGATAAAGACATCCATTGAAGAGCAATTTCCACGCAAGTCACTGGATACTTAAGAAAGTTCATGACTCTGTGGTAAATATCACCCACAACTACACACATACATGAATACAACCGCAGTTTACATAATTTTATTCAACTCTGCTCAATCTATTAACAAATCTATGTGCATTGACGTGTAAAAGAAAAAAAAACCATGAGACTCATACTGTGAATAAATGAAACGATATTTCGATAGTATGTTGGCATCAGAATAAAAACATACGAAAAAAAAATTACTCATCTAACATATCTATGTATAAGAATACGTTTAGTTTTATGTGTTTGAGCACAAATATTTCAAACATCGCCACCATAAAATATAGACAATTTAAATATTATTTATCACTATCGTAAAAATTTTTATTCAGATCATATTTATCTGCTTCTCAGTCATTTGCATTAATTTCAAGATGAATGTAATTTTGACTATATTCTTGATCGCTGTTTTATCGATGTATCGATATGTTTGAGGAATGAATAATAAAATTGACATTTCAGAATTTTTATATATTTAATGTACTTCATCTTTTCCTCTTTCATTATATTTTTATATCTTTGTGTTTATGATAAAGAATACATAAATTTCATGGTGAAGAGACCTATTTCAGGTATCATTATGTCAGGTAATATCCAATTTATGACCATGCGCACTAACGATAAGTGCAATTTAAATAGGTTGCAAGACAGGTGTGTATATGGAGACAAGACGAAGAAAAAATTCACACTCTTTAACTTACTAGTACCCTCACCACCCGTTCACATCATACACAAAGGTATAAATCATATTACGTAGCCCAACCCAAGCCATATTACCTTCAAATAACCCAACTAAACGGAACATTGAACACGTACCAATGTATTCAACGATAATACAATGACGAATAATGCAAGAGCTTGGAACGAAAGGTTTTCTAGACGAAAATGAAGGAAAAGCCACTGTGTAATGTATTTTATCAATTCTCCATCACATTCTATATCAGAGCATTTCAGATAACAATATTAAAGTTTCAATAATAGTTCTCCAGTTTATTCCATCGAAGCAACTCATTTATACCAACACCGATAACTGTTTCGGATGCGGCTACAAAATTGAAGATTTGATGTAATTTATTCGATGATAATTCCGAAAAAAATATGGAACGAAACATGAGAAAAAAAAACACAACAAATTATTAACGAGACTTGAAATTCGACGCCGAAAGAAGTTGAGAACGTGTCAAATTATTGCTAAGTATATGCCCGTCGCCTTGAGCATTTTATGCAAAAATTTCTTCGCTCTGTTGCTCGTTCTTTTTAGCGAGTGGGCATTTTATATATAAACCTATACCTCTACTAACGAGAATTACTAGTCCACTCAAATCACCTCACCCGAGGTCCCGACATCATTCTGATGATGTTTATGCATAGTCTTTTTATTCAACTTCGAATTCCAATTAACAACAATCAGAATCGATCATGTAAATTAAATATAATGTAAAAAGACAATTTAATGCTAAAAATTATTCAAACGTTCTTTCTTTCTTCTTCAATCAATTGATTTCAATATGATTGTGAAAGTTGAATCCTTCATGTGTATTAAAACATTAACCATCAAAAGAATTCTCACTGTCGATGGTTCTCGTGACCAAAATGGCGCCACGATATTATCAGAAATATTTTTTAACTGTCTGGTCTGACAGTCCCCCCTGGCTTGTCAACTCACTGACGTTAGGATGTGGGTTTGGAAAATAGTTAAAATATATATATACATATATGAAGAAGTTGAAGGGAAGATGATGAGATATGTCCCACGTATAGAAAGAGCAATCTGTCAAAAATGGAATGTTTGTCGAAAGTCATCTCGGTCATTTCTCACAAAGTTTTTAAACACATTGAAAACATAGGTACCCAAAAGCTATTTCGAGACTTTCATTTTTGTTTTTATTTTATTCATTCATCTCTTATTGTATTTCATTTTCTTTAATGACACCCGATGATTGGCAATTGTCCGCGTTCAATTTTCCATGGTTGACCATTAAAACTAATGATGGTCCATTTGTATTCTCAAAAAGAAAAAAATAACACAGCCCAAAAAATTTACACACAAATAGATACAACATCTTTTGTATTATCTCTATTCTCTTCCTTTCATTTCTGGTAGTTAAACAATGCGGAAAAATTCTTCGAGACACTGCCGCCCTAAAGCAATTCACATGTATATTTTCTCAGTCCAAACTATATAGATATTGTGAAGAGACTGAATTTAGCCGCTGTGTTCTCAACCACCAGCTTTCAACGCATCTCAATATCAAAAACTGTATTGTCCTGCATTAAATTCACAATTCAAACTCTCATAGAATCAATTTCACACGATGAAATTAATAATGCATGCTTTAATTCAAGAAACGTGTCAAACTCATTATATAAAAATAAATATTATCTCCTTTAACATCATTCAACTGTCCAAATAAAAATACAAATACTTGTGTTGATATAAATATATATTAGTTTAATGTGCCTCATTTAGAAAATAACTGTTGTATATCTGTATATTTATGCGAATGGAGTATTCATTAGCATCGATTAACTTTCTTAGCGGAATTATTCAGCAAAGACATGTGATATCGAGCTTGAATTATATATCGGATGTAGACCGCTGTGACCGAAATCAATTCCACAGCTGTTACGCTTATCTACTGTGTGTGTATTTATTTTTTCACATAGCATTATTATATATATACACACACACACCACACATTTATAAAAAAATTCCCCATCCCTCTCCCATTGCAATATGCGACTTATGAACGATGATATATGAACGACCCGTGATCGCAATGACCTCTCTCTTCGGGCGAGAATTAATTAAACGAATTTTTTTCGAATTTTTCGTTATAAAATAATTACCTGAAGATCGTGCGCACTTGCGCGCGTGGCAGCTGCACAGCGTACCCTTGCGGCAAAAAACCAAGACTATAAACATTGTGTGTATACATATCGGTAATGATGTCGTGTGTACTGAGGTTGTAATTTATTTTTAATTTGGCCATTGAACCAATTTAATGATTGTAAAATCATGCAGCGCAATAACATCAATACGATTAATTGGAATCATCCTTTTTTTTTTCCTCCACATAATTTACACGATTTTCACACAAATTAATAATCGTGATAAACAAAATTTGACAGAAGAAAGTAATTGGTATGACAGTAATTTGATTTATTGGATTTTAAGCAAAGTCTTAACCAGCACTAAAAAGACACCAAAAGATATCGGATAAATAAATTGCCCTCCAGTGCAACAACAGCATCTTTAAGTCAAAAAAAACCTTTTTTTCGCACCGTCTTCAATTTGATATCGTGCACTGGTATGATTTACGATACACATACTAACCACACGGCTGTCGTTCGGATTCCATAATAATCACAAAGTATCTCCAAGATTTCGGTATATAAAACTGATTTCAATGAGAGGGAGAACGAATATTTTATCGCGACGTAATAAGTCGATAATAACAGTAATGACAGCGATAAGCGGTGAACTAAACGCCCCTTAACGGGGGCTAATTGCAAGCCGCATCGACCCACAAAATCACATCATCCCCTCCCTCTTCATCCACTTCTCTCAATTTACATAGTGTCAAAAATGCACATCTAAAAATTCAAGCAGAATTGTGTACCCCCAACACGCCATCATCACTACATATATAAACTCAAGTGAATTTATTTCTGTGTAGAGTTTCATATTTTCTTCTTTCTATATATATACATATAGACGAGCGCTAACTATACGATGGCGATATCGTATCATTAATTTACGCGGCGGGTAAGGTAACGCAAATCACCAGGTCCAATTAACACGCCCTTCGGTCTCGGTCATCTGGTGAATGGGCAAAATGGAGAGATAGAGCGACTGATATTACCATCAAACTTGAATTTAATGAAAAAACATGTTGCGAAAAGACCAGAAAAATAGAAGAAAAAAATGACAACAGAATTCAATTTTTTTCCTATAAAATACCTGATTTAAAGAGAGTATGAAAAAGTAAAAAATCTGCAAAATTATTCAGTATAAAAATTGTATAAAAATATTTCATACATAAAAGATAGAGATATGTGTAAAGTTGATGTTGAAGGTGCTTAGCTTACAAAACTTTTTGCTGATCTACGCCTTAAACTGCTGAGGTGATTTTCACGTTGAGGTGTTTATCATTATTCACAAATTGCAGTTCTCGCCTCAAAAATTTCGTCTTTCAACACCTGCTTGATGAAGAAGTCCGCAGACTCATCCAAAACAACACAACACGTGAGATATATAAACACTAACTATCGCAAACACATACACACACACGTTCTAAACATATTAGCGTATGAATGTATACGCGAAGAGATGGGGTTGAATCATAGGTCGAATGCAAACTGTATAATCTGTTCAGACAGATTTTTTCGAAAAAATAATAATACAAATCTGTCGAATTCTCATCCACAATGGAGAACAATAAAATAAATTTATCCAATAAAACCATCCAAATGTTTAACGTTAATTGATAATTCTTATTAAATACTTTTCGAATTTCCAAAAATGCCATTAATTTTTCTTTATTTCAACACGATCAATAAAATTTGCTACTTGTTTTAAACCATATTGAAATCCAATTATCTTTGGAATTTTTAGTAAACGCATTAGAGAAAATTTCTGCACAAAACACGGATCTACACACACATATACATACACAGTAACAAACACCGGTCCTTGATTATAAACGATTATCCAGGAATATTACTTGTATTTTAGAGCTAAAAACCTCGGTAATAATGGTGCCGTGCTTTGCATACACAAATTCCATCGAGTACCCGTGGGGCAACAAAAATTTATCTTAGGCGCTTCTCAATGCGTTGTAAACATGCTACTATATCTACGTAATATAATATGCAAGATTTTATATCACAAGAAAAATTGATTTTAAATAATTAGTCGCACAAAATCTTCATATACAATCTAAAATTTAAAAAACTTCACCTAAAATCCAAATTGAAAAATGAAAGACCAACCACTTCCACTCCTACAAAATCTTCGCGATAAAAAAGAAATGAATAATAATAGAAATCATGTAAATGAAAATAAATATTCCACATGATAATTCATAGCAGTCAAAAATAAACCGAGAAATAGTAAAAAAAAAAAATCCCTATCCATAAATACGATCGACGAACTGTTAGAATACTGGTTGATATGCTGACAATTATATTGCCCATCTTGATATTTCAAAACTTATATACACCCAAATAGATTCTACCCTGCATAATAATGAACATCACCATGTCTGAGAGTCACTCGGGGATTGCCAACATTATTTATGAAGGCGTGACCATCAATATATCTATATATACCACAATGAGATCTCGATTTTACCAGCGACAAGACAGCAAATCACAACGGGACATTTTTGACTCACCTGTCGTCTGTCGTCTACCATTATATTAACTATGGAGCAATAGGCCAAGATCTTTCTCGCAGAAAGATACAGAGAAAGTGAGTGGATCCTCATGGCAAGCCTCAACACGAATATCAACTCACCACACATCAAAAGTCTACTCAGTAATTGTTACTCCTATGTCCATCCTATTACTATTGTTATCGTGCATTAATAATACCACAAAGAGATGATGGATGGAACAATGGTTATGTATTACAATAAAATCACCCATAATTTATCAATAATATAAATGATGGACAGGCTGAAGAATTCATGTCATCATCGAAGATAATGTTTTTTAAAAAGATAAATTCATAACAGTATTTATCGTGTAAATAAATCAATAAACAATTGAATTCAACATAAACAATAAATGAATCGAGTTTCGAACCAACTGTTTCATTATTCTGGGATAATATCACTTGATTCTACTTTGCAAATTTAACCGACAATAAATCTTCATTACAAACTAACAAACATATATGTTAACTTTAACCCACTGAACTCTGCTCTGAATGTATGAATGGAGTGAAATCTTCGGCGAGTTTACATCAAAGGTATTTATATATCCATAACATTAAATAATATAGAATGTATTTATGAAGTATAGTAACTGTCTACTTAGGGAATATGTTTATGGTGGCTTAATATCCTCCTGTTATTGTTGGATGAATGGATGAAAGCATAACTGAGGGCCGGGTGCAAGAGTTAAAATTATATCGGTAATGGATTTGTTATATAGGTACGTCCTTTACGAGGCGCATAAAAGCAAGCCGAGTTTAATTCCAGTCATTGACGCGCGTGACTTCGTCTTGGATATGAACAAGGTGTATGTGGATACCAATCTTAAAGCTTTCATATTTTTTTCGTCAATTTTTCCCCTTTTTCCCTCACTTTTAAGACTATCGGAAAGAAGTTATCGTATTGATGCATATAATTTCAATGAAACCCTGAGGCTGAAAATTATAACTCTGCAACAAACGCAACGATCCAACCAACTTTCTTATCACTTGTCGCCTCCCTCATCACTTAACCATCAATCGAAATTCAGTTTTTCTTTACCTCCTCTGTTTTTTCTCTCTTTCAACGACTAACTGATATAAACGCGATGGCCATTTGTGCACTGTAATATGCGCAATTGACGGCGAGTTCAGTAAAGGGAAGTGGTACGAGTGAGATGGCAATCAATCACCGGACATTATGAGCGAAAATAACAAATGGAAATTGATTTAAAAATAATATAATAAATATAGAATAATAATAAATATTTAATAAATAATTGAACATTGGAGCTAAGCATGTCAGCTGGTGAATGCACGTTCAAGTTGTGTTTAAATGGAGGCTTGATGATGACAGGGACATGATTGATTGAGTTATGAAAGGAATCAATCAAATATTAATCATCCATAATTTCTCAATTGTATACAATTTCTCCCTTTTTTTTATTTTTGTATCTTATACAACAAAGTATTCGTACTCGCATATTTTATGTAAATTAACTTGTTATAATGTGTTTACCAACTCTATTGCAACTATATACCACTAATAAATAAATTTTGCGAAATATTCTTGCAATAATTTCCAATACGCACAACCAGAAATGTGATACAGAAAAACAATGAATTGTCGTATGCAATTTATCACATACCAATGAGGCAGGTGCTGTCACAGTGAATAAAATCATACAAAACATACAAATTTATTTTTGTGTGCACACATTTCACATTAAAGTATTTATTGATATACATTGTCAATCAAATATCACATTTCAACATAATATTCAATAGATACAACAGTAAAATAACAATAACATGTTGAATACTTTCCATAATGTGTACGGAAAATTAAAAAAAATATTCCCAACACATCAAAAGTGTCAATTCAATGAGCATGTCAATGCTACAAATATATTCTCGCATTTTCATTATTTTTTATTCCATTTCATTTCATTTTCCATCGAAACTCCGGGTGGGAGGGGGTCTGGACGAATTTGCTGTAAGTTGAATTCATTGTTGCAGCGAAAATTCTCCCAGCTGCTCATAATCCTCAAGCATGAATTCGGCGGTAAAAGAGAATGGCGAGCTTATCGGTTAGAGCCATCGGCGATCGGCCATGAGATATTTCTAACAGGGCCCCTTCAAGCCCAAGTCCTACGACCTTACATATAGTAGGTCTCCCCTTAGATCTCAACCAGATAAGGTTTGCGGCGTTGGCGGTACCTACCGCGCGGGGTACAGGGAATATCGCCTCTTCTTCTTCTCCTCTTCGTATTTTGCCTCAATTTCTTTTTCTTCTTTTGATCTTGTTTCCCTCACTCGAAACGTTGAAACCATTGTGTTTACGTCTTGCGCGTGTCCTGGTGAACCTTATGGACACAACACAACACAAGAGAAGAATCCTATTTTCTCCATGGGACTCACTATTTATTTGTTACCTATATAATATCGTATCTTCAATATTTTCTTTAACCCTTTTCTCGCTTCACTGAACTTCACAATGATTATTTTTAATTTTCTTCCATTTAATAAAATGTTCTATGAAAAAAACATTTGTAAAAAAAATACGAGCAGTAAAAGCTTGATAATACAATTGAAAAGTGATGTATGAGAAATCGAATAGTTCGTGTTTATGCTCTTGACACAATTAGTTCGATAAAAACGAGAAAGGAAAAGGAACAAATTCATAAACGACAAGAGAGCTTTATTGAGGTGAGAATGAAAACGAAAATTTAGTCTAGAGATTTTTCTGATAGATCGTTGAGGATGATTCAAACAAGAACTCAACGAAAATGTTCAATAGGTAGCAGAATAACCGAATCCAGACGAAAATAAACAGCATCGTCTCAACATAGTGTGACAATGGCAAAAATGTATGTCTATATCAAGTGTGTAGATCTGTGCGGCAGTTTCTATGAAAATAAACATCTGAGATGATTATCTATAATTGATATAGTCATAGCTGAAATCTCTTCTGTGTCATGTCAATTCGATGCAATGACTTCGTTACAAGTTGGGACATTTATTTTTCACGATTTTAATCTTGTTAAAATAAAATATACAAATTTCTCGTTTTAATCAATCCCATCAACTTCAAAAAAAAAAAGAAAAAGATCTTTAAGTTATTCCTACCACATTAAATGATATCAAATTATATTTTACAAGAAATAATGAATTTATTGTTCAACAGAACAAGCGCACAAACGTAAATTCTGCCAATACATCTCACCACTCTGTTATTCACAATTAAAAATATTTGACGCGATTCATGGCACGTAATAACACCAGAAATACCATCCATAAAAATATTTCATTCCTGACAGGTGAATTTTATGACAATTACGATTATATAGTATATAATAAATCAATGAAAATATATTTTCATCGTTGGAGTAAAAATTCTAAAAACTCCTGCGTACGACGCGCAAGCGACACTCAGGGAGTAACTTTATTGCCCGTAAAATCCAGCAGTAGCACCGCCACCACCACCACCACCATCAACGAGGAAAGAGCTTCTTGCCTAATGTTCCACCGCTACACACACATTTTCCCCATTCTCTTTTTACACACAATAAAAAATTTTCCCGTCAAAATGATCGTGAAGAAAAACATGTAAATTATACAATAATGTCTAAAAATAAAAAAATGATAATAACTCCGAAAAATTCACTGTTGACTCAGATCACCCAGTAGCTATTCTGACACATGCTCATGTGCCGCTGACATTAATGTCAACATTAAGTTTTCCAGTAAAATTCTACCAACTAAATATTTCACTGAACATCACGTGTATTGACGACAACCATCACAATGAATACACACACTACAATAACATTACATTGGATTTTCTCTCTTCACTGTGACCAACATCCCGAAGAAATATATGACACAAACATATATACACTCATGTATTATAGCGCAGAGAGCACATAATCCATGGGATTTTCACTCGTGGTATCGTCACAGATCTTTGTTACCGATTTTTGGGACATCATGGGGTCAGGATAAGAGAAAAAAAAAAGATCAAAGATATACAACATCGGCAGCATCAATATTAGCCGCCTTTTGCTTTCACAAGAGGCTTGTCCATTTTTTTTTCCCTTCGAAACAGTACGAAAAAATGAAGAATAAATTCTGAAACGTGAATAAAATAAATAGCCCACAATATTCGCGATTAAATTGGATCAACGATCAATGATATATATATATATATATTTTATCGCATCATTCAAATGACTTAATTTCTGTTCAAGTGCATTCAGTATCAACCAAAGAAGAGAAAAAAAAATTAACAAATGAATAAACGAAATATATATATATATTAATGAAGAGTAAGAGAGAAAAAAAAACACAAAAATGTTAAAATGTACAATAAAAACAAAAATATAATGTTTGGAGTCTAAAATCCCTTGGGGCGTACAATATGTATTGAACCGACATTATTTGTCGGAGATGGTGGTCCGTTGGCGCGCTGACAAAGACGAATGGTAACATATAAGTAATAAATTGTCGGCACCGAGGAGAGGCACTCAACGGCCGGCGCGCGCGCACGAAACGAAGAAAACACTCGTTGTCCATTCTCCCAACCGGATCATATGAAATTAATTCGTTTCATCGACGAGAACCCGACCACCAACTCTCCACATATATCTCACGAATGATATCAAGAGATCGTCCATGCAAGCTCACACACTGCCTCGCTCAATATATGAACTCGTTCGTTGTAATTTCACCATTTTCATGTGGTATCAGAGCATGTGAAGCATTTCAAATCATTCCATAATAACTCCTGTACCAATGTCTCCAATCGATAAAATATAATCCGACTATTCCATAAAAATTTGGAGCCTTTTAAGCTCATTCCCACCTTTCAGCACTCTATGCCATCATACATAACAGCAACCCCTTATATGTTCAATCGATAAAACTTTATGCAAAGTGAAAACAATTAAATTACAAAACCTAACACTCTCACATTGTCTTCAACCTCCAGAATAATAAATTTCCTCTTAACTATTCCTTCAACTCAACTCCTACGTCAGATGAATGTTCAGAATTGATTCAATTAATTTAATTTAATCCCATGATATTCATATTTGCTATGAATACGTGCATGTTTGTAAAAAAAAATAAAGATAACTTTCCTCAAAGCAATTTTCTCATATGATATGCAATCAAGTCAAGTGATGGTCATTCAAATCACCCATGAACTATTATATCAACACGATCGTTGTCAATATTAATGGAATAGAATAAAAAAAATACAGATGAATGCAGGAAATATATGAAACTCGTTATAATAATATGTCATTATAATAATTATGATGTAATAACGTAAATGGCATTTGAGTATAAATATCAATTATTGCCAATAACTCTAAAGAGTTCTAAGATTTCTACATTTTTAAATAAAATATTGATGGTGTATTATTATATAAATGCATATATGACGTGTCTTTATTATAGCTGAGTCAAATAAGTGACTCAACAGACGAATACCTAACAGTCATGAAGATAAAACCGAGAAAAAAATATTTCCCACTCTATCTAATCATCAAATTTAAAAATCTGCGATGTATTTCATCCAACAATGACTCGTCGATTTCGCAAAACTTTAAGATTCCACAAAAAAGAAAAAATTTGAAAGCCAAGGAAAACATCTACAAAACAAAAGAAAAAAATCGACAGTGGCAGTCCAAAGATCTTCCAAATATATCTGTACAATTTCTCCCTTTTCATCCTCTTTTTCTCACTTCCCCACTCTCTCCTTCCTTCGCCCTCACATCCACCCTCATCTTCACTTTTTTGACTTAAAATATATCTATATTCTAACGCACACACATTGAAACGATCGCCCATAAACTGTTTAGTATTCCATCGCCGATGGGTTGCAACCTATCGGTCGCCATCTCGGTAAAATATTGCGCTTTCGCTGACGGCTCAATTCGCCCCAGAAATTACGGCTGCTTGAGTGGCTTAAACACAGCACAATGTATATATACATAAGTAAAAGAAAAAAAAAGAAAATAAAGAAAAAGAATGGAAAAAAAAAGAAAGAGGAAAATAAAAGAATTTTTCCCCTGCCAGATTAAGGTTATACACACACACACGCAGTTACCCATACCACAATAATAAATACACGTGACAAGGCAACGCACGGTAATGCCCTCTGTCACGCGAGTAATTTGTCATGTTGCGCCCCTCCCTCCCTTCATATATATCCCTATGCTTGACTTTCAAACACGCTGAGAGTACAAGTGTTATCTTTCACAATGTTTCGCATAATTTTACTGGAACTTTTTTAATCGTTTTGGTGAGAAAACACGCGTGCACATGCTGTATAATATTATAAAATTGAATCATCAATATGTATAGATACGCTAATATGCACGCAATCATACAACAAGTTTTCAAACATTCTTATATTAAATTATTGTCCATGTATGTGCTAATGGTGGTTTTATTTTCATGAGTATAAAATTATATTCCGGGCTCGTTTCCCATATGGTGAAAAAAAAAAAAAATAACGGAAATAAGAACAACAAATAAAAAAGGAACCGAAATTTATCTGATACAAATAATTTCAATTCATCATTCATAACCAAACATTATTCGACAGATGGTTATTAATTGAATAATTATTGAATAGATAGTTCTCACTAGAATTCAATGACAGCAAAGTCAAAACGCACATCAGAAGAAACTAAAATAAAAAAATAACAGATGAGCATTGATTTATTTTATGATTGGCTGATAGCCGATTTATCGCGTCGTTTTCAACACTTTAACACCGAATGTATGACATTAGAGTGGCAAATTCAACGGCAATAAATGGGGATCCCAACTGAATAATAATCAATGCTCAATATATGTGTGTGTCTCGTCCGTTTGCGCTCAACCAATGTATAATTTATGTAAATTGTTGTCTAGCGAATCGAAATAGTTGGCGCGATTATTAAAATGGAAATACCATCGACTAATATAAAACAACCTAATAATAGACTGTGTCGCAGGTGGAGATTTAGGTGTGGAATAAAATGCCTGGAGACAAACAAGTGCAAACGACTTTCGAAAAAAATAAATTTGATAAAATTGAAGAAAATAAAAAAGACAACAATAATCTATATTCATTGTCTAATAATTTCATTTTAACGAACATAAGTAGCGTTGAAAAATTTTGCAAAACTATATATATATATATCAGCGTATATAGAAAATTGATCATGAATGATGATAAACAAAGGCAGTAGCGATTTCGTCGATGGTTGAACAGAAGGGAGAGGGGTGCAAAAAGCGAAGAGTCAAAAGTGGTAATAGTGGAAGAGAGGTTGCCAACGAAAAGAGAAATAAAAAGAAAAAAAAAAGTGGAATAACGTATAAAATTCATAATGGCAGGCGGCACCTTTTAAGCCTCTCTGCAGTCCCCGATATCCTTGAGAGCCAGAGATGAAGGCAGGGAGTAAAGTAGAATGGATAGCACGAGGGAGCTCACAGAATATGAAAATGAAATCTATTACAAGACGTGCGTGGCCCGGCCATGCGAATGGACGAGAGAAACGCGCGCGTCCCACCACCCATTAAGCAAATTTCAAATTACGCTTGCAAATTTCGAAAATGCAAATGTAGGACAACGCGCGGGCTCATTGAAAGAGATTGCGCGCGCGTAAAAGACCAAAGTCAATGCGGGCGCACAAATATATTTTTTCGTCTTTTTCAACTATAAATTTTTGATTCAATTGGAATTAATTATTGTAATTTTATTATTCATGGACAAGGCATAAAGAATCGCCACAAAATCATTTTTCATTTCTAATTTTCATATCGACTTCGTGTACCTATACAGAATATAAATCTTCTATCTCATAAATTGATACATTTACATGTATTTTTCATGTGAAACATCTCAATTTTTAGAATACTGTAAAGCTCATGTAAATAATAAACAAAAAAATCATATCGACTACATTTACAATTATTCAATAGCAAAGGTAAAATAAAATTTTGTATAAATTACACTACAAACATTGAATATAATTGAATTTCATTTTAAATTAAAATTATTCGCGAGAACATTCTAATCATTCTCTTCAATCTCCATTCTTATGCAATATTTTTTTTTTTCTCCCCAACATGGATATAGAATTTCTCGGTCTGCTTCATAGTTGCCATTCAATAATTCCCATATTCCTCATTCCATCCCAGAAAAGTAATACTTTCAGTATAATAAAAATCGCGTTGACTTTTATGTATACCACTTCTATATATATATATATGTATGTATATAAAGTCACGCGGGACGACCCAACGACGATATATATCCTAAAACTTTGGGGAATACTATACTGTTCCCTCGAGATCTATTCTGCATGACTAAACATCGCCAGGTAAAATATATGAAAACCCCTTTTATAAGCCATCAATCAATATGAACATACGCGTGAAATATTGTTTATGATTCTCCAATTTTTTTTTCATCCCATAACCTGATGACTTGCAACAATCATATTAAACCCTCCCAAGTGAATAATGAAATCGAAAGAAAAAAAAAACTATCATAAAAAAAAAAAATATGTGAAAGGAAGCGAGTCCACAAGAAAAATTTTAATGACACCGTTTCAAACGTTTAGTTATATACAATAAACATCAACAGAGCGGGTTGTGCCCTCTCTTTGCATCATCCCACCCTATCGTCCTTTCGCAAACCATCTAAAAAAACGCTCATTCAAGTTACTTCACCAAAGAAAAAAAAAAAGAGAAAAAGAAATATAATGATATAAATTGAATGATTGATTTTTTCCAAACGCTTTCAGCAAAACCGAATCATGATATTCAAATTTTATTGACACGAAAAAAAAAAAGTATATTCATATATGTGCGTGCTATTATTCGTCATCGATACGCACATTTATTCCATTGAGAAAAAATATAGTGGCACACAATCTTTTGTACGATATTAAAATTCATGAATTCATTCAGCATCAATTGAAAAAAAATAAAAAAACACCTGGAGATATATTTAAAATAAAATCATATACCGCTATTTTTTATATTTTCGCAACGTCATATTTTCAGTCCAACACTAAATTAATATCCACCATTATCAATGATTACAAACACAATAAACATACATATTAATATTCTCTCATAACATATATTCAAATGTACCAAAATTTTTATCAAAACATTATACCCATTTACATATCTCCTTTCTCCCTATTCACTTGCCTCCAAACGTCATATGTTAAACTACCAACACATGAGTTCACCTAAAATACCAATCCCTGAACACTTAACACAGATCGGTGCATCGTTTAACCTGCATTATTTACAATGCCTCAACACCAAAGTCCGCCTGGCCTACTCTCACCACACCCAAACCCAAACTAAATGCTCGCATATTACCATAAACAATTTTAAATATTTTCCAATTTTAAATTCAATGTCACCACCACCAGACATGTTAAAAATGAATTCGAACAGTCGTCATACTATGTGAAGAAATAACAAATTTATACAATAATTATTGTCGCAAAATACATTTACACTGTATATACACAATATTTCCTTAATTTTCGTCATTTTATTCATTTGCTTTCTTTATAAAGTTACTTTATATGCTAAAGGATTTCGTGGAATTGAGAACAAGCAGAGTGCGCCCAAAACCGGAATGCTAGGATCAAAAGAAAAAAAAAATAAATTAAAAAAGATATATATATATATAAAAAAAAAGAAGTACGAGAGAACATAAGGATGACCCGACAAAGGGAATGGCGGTTAATTTATATACGATTTTTCGTCCTCAACATTCCCACATATATACAATATACATATATGTATGTATGTATATATATATATATATATATATATATGCCTGGCAGTTTGGTTAAGAGAAAGGAAGATTTTTATATATACAAGGAACTGATTCGGATGCAGCTATTCGGGGTTCTAGATCGCGGTTTTGGGACTTCGATGTCGTCTTTCGCTCCTTATATTCTTTTCTATACAAACTCCTTGTGTGTTACGAAACCGTTTTCTCAGTGCGCCTCCAATGCTAATAAACCACCATTTCGAGGATTATTGGATTGTGCGGTAAAAGGAAGAAATAAAAAATGAATTTGGAATCATGCGATAGGGTCGAAGGGACACAGCCCACCACCATCCATATAAATTCGACATAAAAATTCTCAGACACGAATATTTAGTATAAATTTTTCTCTAAACTCAATCGTTCGATTCACAACTTTGCCAATAACAAATACAAATGTTGTTAAATATTTAATCGTCATCCACATAACAAAAGATCTGTTCATCCAGACAAATAGATTATACATTAAAATCATTAAGAAACGATAAAAAATGAATAGAATAAAACCGACACTATTGTTATTTAAATTTATTAATGGTGATGAAATACCCCATATTAATTGAATATCAATTAGGTGTATAATATCAATGATGATTTAGCTTATTTTAATAAGCCAATCGGAAAATTATTCCTACTCAAACTGATCGGCTCGTGCCGATATCATCATCATTATATTCATACCTGAATGAATATATCAATTCACATAGACGATTTTTTTCCCATGAATCAATTTGCATGTCTATACATTTCACTTTACTTCTTCTGAGAAATCTCCTGAAAATTGCGAATTAGATTCCATATCACACTGTTTAAAGTGCACCTCTATCCACAAATAATCACAAAAATTGTAGGAAAAAAAAAAAAGAAAGAAATGATCGATCGTTGTACAATAACAAAACAGTGAAAACAATAAATAGATTCATGAAACTCGAATTTAGTGCACATTAACGTACGACTACAACCGACTAGACCCCATGTGGCTATGGTAAGCAGTATATTTGCTGTTTATATGATCCAATGAGGGAAGTAGAAAGGGCGAAAGTGAAAAAGTATAAAAGAGTACAGGGGAAGAAAAAAAAAAGAGCAACTGAAGACAAACGGGTAAAATGTATTGCAATAAGAACCCTCAAGTCATGCTACACATACACATCTGTAGGGTCGCTACTGATGTTTTTTTTTCACAACTCACCTCACTCGTTCTACGAATACATATACATACGTTAGCTTACCCATCCCCTTAATTTTTTTTTCTCTCGTAAATATACTTTTTTGTCAACACATTCGTCAATTTTTTTTATTTTCACCTTTGACCAAGAAATGAGACAGTCCCACATCAATTAATTGAACATTTAACGCGTCGCCACCGTATCAAAGACACCATAACTCTTCCACCTGAACAATAATCGCTCCTATACTTAAATAAAATTCTCAATGATTTTTATCATCTTTAAAGCACCTCAGCTCCTATTAATTCTAACCGATTTATTCGCCATTAGAAATATAAAATCAAATAAACAGATAAACACACGATTAATAAAACCAGATGCCTTTAAACGTTGAGATCAATTGACGAAAAAAATAATCATAAATCACACAACAAATTCGTGTGATTAGATGAAATTGTGATAGACCCAACACAAAAACATCACTGCATAATTTCTAAACATATAAACGATTTTTAAATTGATCACGATATAAAAATATTAGACATTAATTTAATCCTTGTGAATGGCCAACTGTGATGATTTGAATCAAAAATCATATATATATATATATATATATATATATATATAGTGAGCAGGTTGATGAAAGGTAGAGAAAAAAAATATGTATCTACACTAAAATTATTGGTTAAAGACAGTTGAACCGTTCCATCTATATATATAATTTTTTTATCCCAAACGACATATGGTTTTCATATCCCTTTGACTTAAAATTTATAATTCTATAGTTCCTAATGTCTATAACAAAATATTAGTGATGTATTTACCTAAAAATACGTAAAATATATATGAATATAAGAAAAAAAACGACGATCTTTTGTCTTAAATTCATACTAATGAGTTCGCATCGTCCAATTTTATCCTAATTTTCATAATACCGTACGGCAACATGCTTTGTATCAGATGAGCTTCGTGGAATTGGACACGTCGTTGTTCTATATGGCAACGTGCGATTTAAGAAGCTAGGAACCTTTAAATATCACATAGTGAGAGATACCTCAATTTTCGAAAATAACTATGAAATCACAGAGCAAATGCCAGCGAGAAAAAGACAAGAGACGTAGGGACGTTGAACAGCAAGAGTCAGATTCCTTCCGTGATCTCCAAACTTTTGCCCTTAATTGGAGGATAGCAGGGTATTATGTCTCTCTTCTACGATTCTTCACCAAACGCCAAATAATTTCACGTGAAATATTTCTCCTCTTAAAAAATAGCTAAAGTGACAGCTGTGGCGTTATACAGTAAAAGTATATACGCTTAGACATGTGAACTAAAGGACAAAGTTCTGTTCTACTTAAAAATGTAATTTTCGAAGGCGTTACCCCAAAAACGTTAAATTGTATCAAAACATTTGGCAACTGTTGAGAGACAAGAACTCCATCTCCAAAAAAAAAAATGTCTCCCAATTATTACGACATGCAAACCCCTGCCAGCAGTCCCAAATCTTAATGAGACGATTCTGATGATTGAGATGGTGCATAAACCTCCATAAATATGAGTATAAACGTGTGCTAGATTATAGGAGCGGCATATAAGAAGAATTTAAGGCGTACTACCACCTTCTCTATTTCCAGATGACTCGAGTCTCCCTTTCTATATCGCCAGACTGTTTTTGAATGAGGACCTGCTGCATGGTGCATCAGTATGTCAGGAAAGAGGGTGATTTTCGAATACCACAAGGCGTAAAGCTGAAAAATCTCCTTCATTCTGTCTTTATGATTTCCTTCCTGTTTCTCATTCACCATCTTTCTATTTTCCATTCACAATCCATTTAGTGTATATTTCCTTTCTCGTTTCCTTTTTTTCGTCATTGTGATAATTTGGGGTTAGTCAAACATAATGATGGATTTTGAATCCTCTGGCGTTAAAATAATTGAATTGGTTGTCTCTCTTTTACCTCTATCTCTTTTGTCCTGCCTCTTGTTTCCCCCAACCCATCGATAATCCGTTTTTTTGGGGAAAAAAGAAGAAAAACAATTCTACAGTGGCGGAAGTGGGCGGTGCACCAAAAATCGAACTCACAAAAAGCAACAACGTCAATGAAAATTTTATTTTCAAAATTTACACAAACTGCAAAACTAATTACTTGAAAAACAATTCAACCACCATTTTGATTCCATTTCTCCTGACATTAATCAGCAAAAAAATTATTAATTAACTGTCAACCCACATCATTAATCTATATCCATTTATCCATACTAAAAAGAAAAGAATTAAAAATCACCTGAGAAGTAATTGAGACACGCAATGTGTCACAGCATCAAGAAAGAAAAACAAAAATCCAACCATATGAACCGATGACAGCCACTCCATCCAAAAGTGTATACATGTCTTCCACATGCGTGGGAAGTATAAGACATAACAAATAAACAGAACCACCAACACTACTACCCGTCACATATCACCACCATGAATCACGAAAACAGGAAGCTCCTTCCCCCATACTATACATATATATGAATACATCAAAGACACAATCATTCGAACAGTGAAACACACTCATCATAATCATCATGAATGAATAAATAAATACATAAATATATTTCGAAATAAATTACTGCGACATAAATAAACACACAAATTCTCCGATGCATCGCCCACACCATAAACTCTTCAACTGTATCAAATCCTAACAACAAGGTAAAATAATTCATTTCATCAGAACTCCATGAAAATTTTTCATATCTTAATTAAAAATCTCAGTAGTAAATTTGTGCAAGAGAACACAATTTTCTCTCGCACCAATGACTCCACTGACGTATCTCCAAACTGTTAAAGGGTTACAGAAGGCACCGACATCAACTGATGTAACTCAATATTTTTCAGTATAAAATTGCATTGGTCAAGCCCACCCAATAAAAACAGATAGAAACGTAAAAACAAAAAAAGAAGAAAGAAAAAAACGCCAAGAATAAAGAGTGAATAAAATCTCAAAACGAATGTGAAAGATTAAATTTGATAAAAATAAATGCACCATCAAAATGTTGATTGTGTAAAGATGGAGTGAATAAATGTTCCATGAGAACGACGAATGTGCCAAGTACACGCAACGATGAAGAACTGCAATATATACATATATATATACAGACGAAAGAAGAAGTGAAACGAAATATTAGAGAACGGGGCCTCATCGGGTTTTGCCTTGCGGGTGCGGGTGTCATTGTTGATATACAACGCGGTAAGTACACGATAAGTAGGGCCCATAAATTCAACCAATCAGACGTGCTGCGTCGCGCCGCTTATGCGTATAATGTACATCCCTCCTCTCACTTACTTTTACTCTTCTCTTTTATAAAGTATATGTATACTCTCACATACAAAGTCGCTTTCATTTAATCCCCAAGTGCATCACAAGATGATATTTTATAAAACAACACCAAAAACAACGTGCATATTCAACGTGTTAAATGTCATTTCTTTTTGCAAGAAAAACTCCCACACGAGGAACACCAAATGTTTGTTCAAGAAAGTATTAAATTATTCTGAAAGTGGTACACGATTAAAATATTTGCAATTAAATAAATGCTTTCAATAACTTAAAATTCGTACTAATGCATTCTTCATTTGTCGCTAATTTTTTCCATACTTTTCATAATTATTCATAGATGAGCCCATGGCAAAATTCAACATCAATTCATCATATGTTCCAAGAAAATATTGAGAACAATCGATACGATGGATGAAGCTCCACATAAACCATGTGAACGAGAACTGAAAACGTTTAGTGGTCGACAAGGTAGTTAGGGTGCTGACTTACGAGCATCAATGCTAGCTATATAGGGGAATTTAGAGAAGCGGATGTGGTGTGAACCGATCACGTGGTAATTTTTTGGAGTATATTATATATAATATCAGCGAACAAGGCGAGGTTTAGCACCTATATATATATCCGTTGAGATGAGAGGAAACAAAACAACAATGAAATTTAATTTTCTGTAGGTGTAGTAGATAAATGCAGCTTAGGGCCAAAATGGATCGAGAAACAGTTTGACGCCAATTATTATTTTTTATATGTTGCTTTGTGCTTTGCTGCATCGTGACTTATTATATCCCATAGTTATTTATCGAAAACAAAAAAAAAATTGTACAGGTCCAGCTCACCATATAAATTCAAATAATCAAACTGTAAATTCAAAATTCCAAACTTTCACATTAAATTGAATGAATAATACGACTTTCAATGCCTACTTAACATATCGCATGAAAAGATGAAAAAAAAAATGGCCAATTACATCAACGAAGAAACTTCTTGAAATTGAGAAATATATCAGCAATAATTCAATATCGTTAATCTCGTTGGCACATTAGTAATCCACAACATTCATCACCTGATCATCATCGTTGTATCTTCCCTCATTAATTGCAATTAAGTAAATCCCCCGTGGGAATGTACATCTCGATATATTATCCATATCAATATGCAACAACATCCAACTCCGAGTAGAGCAATCTCTTTTTTTCTCATTAGCTATTAAACAAATGCGAAATACATTGCAACTGCGCTTCAATGAGTTCAACTCATCCGCAACAGTGAATAATTATTGTGCACTGATTATACAACAGACGCAATCAACTTCCAGAAGAAAAAATACGAAAATTAAAAATAATAGACTGTAAAGAATCTTCTCAACAAACTTATCAACAACTACCAATAAAATTAAGTTAATTCCCCATAAAACTATACAAATACTCATCACATTTTTCCATTACAGCGAAATATAATCTTCACTTTACCATTTATATTGCAGTAACACTGTAAATCCATAACAAAAGGAAAATTACAAAACATTTTATCACTAACAAATAATTATAAATTCGAATTCGCCTTAAAACTAATTCTCCAACCAATTCCCATTTATCCATTAACAATTGCAATATATATCCCCACAGGCTACAATCCCATTTTAACACATACATGTTTATGGGTGTTTACAGATAAATAAAAGTCTCAGCACGTTGTATTCCGCCTACCCATATCCACGCTTTTACACAACGTGCGCGCGGTCAAATTGCAACGCGACCAGCTCGAAAAAAAAAACCCCACGGGTCATTAAGCCACGGATAGATTCGTGCTGCGGCAAACCTAGCAGCACAGATATATATATATATATATATATGAATCAATCTATATATACATGTACATGTATATATACAATGACAGCAGCAGCAGAAGCAGCAGCAGTAACAGCACGCGATACACTTACGGTGTCGAGTGTCCCGCACGAGGTAGAAGAACGATCGAGACACATGAGACACTGGCGTGCGGCCCCCCTCTGGCGATATATTCCTTTCCGATATTCTTCGCTAACGCCCCCCTGTAGCCACACAACAACGAGCGAGAAGGGTAGAATTTACTTGACGACGTGCACGTACATGTACGGTGATATACATATAACAACAGCTGTAAAACGTCGCGCACACGTGCGACTGCACATCGTCGTTCTATCCTACAATTTATTTACCTACTGTATACTTATCAAATTTTTTTATATTTCCACCACATCATCATAAAAAAATGTTTTTTTTTTATCCACATGAAAATCAGACACCTCAAATTATAAATCCTCATTTCAATCCTAAAAATTTATTTTCATTCCAACGTAAAGAATAACATTTTTATCGACAGAATAATATTTCAATACCAGAATTCCCTAAATATTTGCACAAATAAATATATTTCCAAACCATCATCATATCCACAATGTTCCAATTGTGTTTGTCCACCCTCACAATAATATATTATCGCATTTATCGCCGCCGCTACACTGATAAATCCCCCCCTGGCGAATACATTCGTGTTATCCTCTGTTACACCTGCGCGTGCACAGGGGACCCTGAGCGCTGAGCGCTGACAATTACCTTGGGATCGATGGATCGCCGCTGGTTATTCCTATACACAGTGAAGACGCGCTTGGACAGGACTTTGAAACAAGCGGGTTGATGTTATATTGTCAGGAACAAGAGGTAGGATGAAAAAGAAAGAACAAAAAAAAATAAATATAACGAAAAAATAAATAAATATAAATAAATAAATAAAATAAAGTAAAAGTGGGCTATGGCTGTATATAAGAACAGGGTAAATTGCAGGTAATTGCAAGCCATTCATTTATACAAGAGCACACACAAACTTCACGACTGCTTTTTTCTCTTACTCACACTCAACCTCCTTCTCTCTACCTCTTTGTCGTATAGTACTTTATTTTTTTTGTCCCCGTCCACTCTTATTCCCCTTTTTTTCTTATTTTTTCTTTTTTCGTTTTATTTTGTACTCTTTCCACGCCTGGCTGTACGCCCACGAAATTGCAAGCCTTAGGACATACATACTGAGTACTCTTTGCGTGCAAATTCCGATCGATGTGGAACCACACATATATATATATATATTTCATATGTACGTGTGTATATACAAGAGAAATATCGATTCATGCTCTGTCGTCATTGTCAGTAATTTTTTCTTGGATAATTCACGGGTATCGATCGCACACATGTCTCGAACAATTTTTGTGAAAAATAATAACAATAATAATAACAATAAATACTCTCCAATATGCATCCATATAGGAAATATATATACATATATATATAATTTAATAATTACATAATTCCTCTGAACAATATTGATAGTGAAGAAATTCATTCTCAAATGCCTCTCTTCTCCCTTCGACATCGTCTTAAACAAAAAAAATTATTATTCAACCCTATTGTCGAATGATCACTCATCGTTGTCGCACGTGCGTAATTTACATGTCAGACACTCCTTCAATAATGGCTTCTCAGGATTTCTCAACGACGAAACAAAAAAAAAACAGAAACGAAAACGAAAAGAAAGAAATAAAGGGTTCAGCAACTAAGTTTGGCGAGGAGCCCTCGATGCAGACGACATGGCATGCTGAAAGTACTCTCTCTGCACAAACACACACACACACACACAGCCGCGCACAAACTCCGTCCAAAACAAAAAAAAAAGTAACAGCGAACAGTAAAATAAGTGTTTATGGAAAAAGGAAAGAATGGCCGTTAGAGAAATGGCATAAGGCGAAGAGGAGTAGAGCGCGCATACCAGAATTTTTGGTCGCTGTTGGTTGAATAAACGAAACGCAACGCATTGCCCACGCAACGGGCATCCATCAGGCTACCAAACGAGCCAAAAGGACTTTGTCGAGTAATGTGCGACGACACAAAAACTCGTGGGTTTTTAGTATACAATATCACGACATCGTGACTGAGAAGAGGATGAAGAAGAAAGGACATACGTGTGAGCGATACAAGAAAAAGAATAAGCTGAACGGCGAACTATCTATATATGTATATGTACTTTATTTATATGAGGGCAAGAAAGCCAAAAGAGCGGCTGATGAGTGGTAAATGTTAGTGGACATGAAATAAGTATTATACAGAGAAAATGAAAAGATCATCTACAATGAAAGCTATTTCTTATCCTCTCAATGAGCCAAAAAAATGTCTCACAACATATTTTATGTATATTAAAATGTTATTTTTGGGTTTGTAGGTCGCTGATGGAATATTTCATTGAATAAAATATTTTTTATGAAATAATTAGAATCAGAATCAATAATTTCCCACTTCAATCAATGAAAGTTGAAAAAAAATGTAGAATTATTTAATCCCACACTTTGAACATAAATTAAAATTGTTTAATTGAGAAAGAAAAAAATCCTGACTCTTCGTGCCGATATGCTTGAGAGAAAGAAGCAGCTGCAAGCATCTTTCTCTTCTTTCTTTGAAAAAATAAATCAGAGAGTTACTCGATGGGATTCATGAAAAAAAGAAAATTTCTCCAAATCTCGAGCCTGTACTGAAGATTTTTTTTTTTTTCGCAAACCGGACAAAGAGAATTAAAAAAAGAAAAAAAAATTGTGCACACAAATACACAGAGATATCTATTGTCAACGAGTGGTGAAGTTTTGTCCATTTTCATAGTCAAGTACAACACCCTCAACGTTTTTCCGCAACAAAACTGTGGGGCGCGTCAAGCGCGTCAAATGCCTTAAAAATCGTCAATGAATTGGCCACTACAAAGTCACTCGAAAGAAGTAGAGTCGCCACTTTGTATACATTGCATTGGTGGTAGACTATTGAAAAAAATATATGTATGTATATATATAAAGTGACTGACCATACACTCCCCAAAATCCATTCATAAAAATGTCTTCCGTGAATTTGTGAATCGAGTGCTTGGCACGGCAAGTAGTCTATAACTATACAAATATACTTGGTGCTTGGACAGTATTGTCTGTTCAGTTCCAACAGAACCGGAAACTCTGTTTTATTGTTGGTGAACTAACGAAATGGATCCCAGAAGTGAGCCAGAAAAATATACACTAGACAATTTAGACACGGACAGATGCTGAACGATTGTAAATTATTAAAAAGATAATTCTCAGTTGGTCAGAACATTGAAGATGACAAAAAATCACACCTCCCGCCCATTTCGTATTAAAAAAATCCAAATTTTCATATTAACGAAGTACAAAATAAGAATTAAAAGGAGAAAAAAAAATAGTATTTCTCTTCACATTTTCTCTATCATTTCATGCTCTTGTAAATCATTATTTACAGCAGCTTAATGACATTTCCCACCTATTCACATCCCTATTCTCCTCACTGTCATCCAATATTTATAATAGCCATGTATGCCTGAATGAACAGAGCAATAAAAACACCAATAACCTTGGCTGAAGCAAAATGAAAAGCTGCAAGAATGAACGCGGTCAATTTCAAAAAATTCATACAATTACTTAGCACACATTTACAATAATGAAAGACATATATGTATCTATATACATAGAATATATTCTAAAGTTCCTTGAACATCTATAGCATAGTTAACATTGAAGAGCGTACCCGACAGAGATTGAAAATAAAAGGAAAAAAAAAAAAAAAAGCCACTGGCCACCAAGTTGTCTCGCGCTGACAGTCATTGAATCAAGAATCACCAACAAAGTGTGACTGTGTCAATTGTAAAAGTCCCTGCAGATGGACTGGCGATTCTTCAAAATGAACTCAATGTGAATTGCTTGAGAAAGGTATCAATGAACCCGAAAGGTATGGAGGGGTGACACACCTTTTTATATACACCAAATAACTTCTATTTACAAAAGAGAAATTGAACATAATAGAGTTCCATTTGGCTAAAGGCCAACTTTTTTCAATATTCAACAATAGATTGGTCTACAATCACCTACTTCGCCTACGTTACGTTCATATAAAAATTCAAGTATACTTAACATTGAGTTTTGTCACAATAAGAAGCCAATATGTCCCTTTTGAAATTGCCATTTGTCGAAATATCACTACAATAAATCAGAAAATAATAAATTCTTTCTAAATCTCAAATGTATTGAAAGTAATTCATTAACTAAATAATTCAAACGCAATATACAATTTCATATCAAATAATTCTCACACATCTAAAAATTTATTCCCAAGTAAATGCACACAATGATTCACACTCAATAACGTATGTAATAAACACACCAAAAAATATCTTGCACCCATAAACTCCTCTCACCAACCAATCTCGCTATTAATCTCCATTGCAGATGTCATCTGCTAACACACCTCTTTAATGACTATTGGAAAGTGCAATCACACCTCAACACAATTAATGATCCTCAAACGCTCAAGTTTATACCTATGTGCATACACGATGCATTCGAAATTCTCAAAGAAATTCCACTGTCTACAAACACGATCATAATTATGTCGCCCTCGATCTCTTACCGCTGCATATAACTGTTTTACTCCGATTCTCCATTAACATTATCAATTCCGCGTAATTTAATCTCCAACACACAGCATTTTTTCAATTAAATGAATTGCAACAATAATAATAATATGAAAAAAAAAATAAATTGTTCATCGTCATCAACATCCGAAAGAATTTGAAAACAAAAATATAACAAATATTAAATTCCATATAAGTCTCGACAGAATTCTCATCTCAATTGGACTGCGCACAACATTTTGCAATAAAATGATTCCGGAAAAAAATAAAAAAAAAACAAGAAAACAGTAACATAAGTAAGTCAACGATGCCCCATAGGGTGTTTGCAACAGAGCTATAAACATAAGTGTGATTGTAGCCGTGAATTTTTTTGTCGCAACACTCACAGTGCAGCATTTAGTACACATCCGATCAAAGGTGTTCCGAATGTAAAAAACATATAAAAACAAAAAATAGGAAAAAATCGTATTGATGTGCAGCAGAAAAGCAGAACGAAAAATGTTGGCATCGTAATTTTACAACATCGTACTCACAACTGTTACTTTCCACTGTGAAATCCAGCAATAAATGTATGAACGATAATTGAATCCACTCATTCACCCATCAAATGATAATTGATTTATAATCAAAATAATAAACATTAACAATTCAACCTCATCAGCCTAAGGAAAAATTCTATCAATCATAAAAATATAGCGAAAAAAAAATACGCAACGTCCTACCGTAAAATGAAATCTCACCACAGAACACCATACAACATACTTATCCACAATCATAAATTTTTTTTCCCATGAAACACATCACATAAAACCGACACGCTGTTCACGTTCATCCCATTATAAACCATACGTTATAAAATTGGATATCTGTCGCTTTAATTGAAACGCAAACGTTGATCAACAAATTTGGATTTCACTTAAACAAGGTATTGTATATATAAGCAGTATAAAATGCGTATTCTCCTCGCAAAACACAGCCAGACTGAATCTCACTTTTTCTGGATGCTCAACAACTTTTTATTATTATATATATCAACATTTCAACATGTATGTACCCATATATATATAAACGTTTCCAGATCGTACGTGATTGATGTTACGCTCGTATTGAAATATGTATTTATCCTGTACGAGTTATATTTAATGTCCTGCTCATCGTTCTCCAAATAAAGCGAAAAAAAAAACCACCACAAAATATTCGAAACAAATATTTTTGTCTCCAAACCCATCAATTATTGATAGCCCCAACAAATTCGATCATACCGTCATGATTTATCACTACAACTCCTTACTCCATCCGCCATTTTAATTAAAAAATGTGAAACATCACGTACAAATCTATGAAGATGTTTATTGACTTCATAATAACTTTCTTTCCATTGTGTCCCACCACATACACATGCTTCATAGATAAAAATATATTATATACACATCCATGCATACATGAAGATATCTTATATCTCTACTGATGATGTAATTTATTTCAGTCAAGATTGTATACACGAAAAGACTTTCAATCACCATCATGAATATATCCCAACCTCGAAAATGAGAGAGATTCGTTAACGTCTCTCACGCCTACATCGCTCAAGTAGAATGGAAACAACACTTTAAGTGCATCAGCTGGGGGCTACCTCGTTGTCTCTCACACACACTCTTTCTTTCTTTCTTTCTTTCATTCTCACCGAAGATGAATTGATTCTCTTGATTGTTTTAGCCTTTCAGCCCCTTCCCCCGACTCACATACTCACACCCAAATACATTAACACACCTACAGCGGCAAGACAATTACTTTATTCACGTGCAAGGTAATATCCAGTGTGTCAAGGGTTAATTGCTACTTTTTCAACGTCACTTTTCCTTCTGTTATTGAAATTGGATAGAAAACAGAAACATAAATTGTCAAGAATAAACAAAATAAACGAATAATAAAAAATCACAGTATGAATGGAATTGTTGATGAATTTATAGTTTTAGAAGACTGGTAAAACTACTGCAACTTACTGACAGTATGAATTACAATATAATTTACTCAATACGAGAGGGGTTCAATCCAGTACAACACCATAATCGTGCAATTCGTATACAAATGTAATACTTGAGTGGTAACACTTGATGACAAAGCAATTTAGAAACTGGTTCAATTGACACGGACCCTCTCATGCTCCCCAACTCAAGCGAAAATAAGATGAACCCCTCTACAATACACAGTTGCTTTGATACACACACAAACCAGGTGAGTTCTCCTGATGTTTCATTTTGGTGAGAGCAAGTGTAACGAATTTATGTAGAAATATGTTTTGAAATGGGAATTTTTTTTTTGCATTATCAACGTTAGAACGTATATATCATACAGTTAAATTGATCAAGTATATTATTTCTTTCTATTCTATTCCCTTAGGTACCAAAGGCAACCAAGTGTGGTTCATCTAATAAAAAGATTGAAGAAATGGTAGATGGACCCCACTCGAAGAACACTTCTCACCACATTGCCCAATAACATCACGTATGATAAATGAAAAATGTATTTAAATCAATTTCAACCCCAATCGAGTCTGTTATACTCGCCACACCACCGTCACTTCCATTTGTATATATAATATTTTTTTCCCTTTTCCTTTTTTGTGACAAGTGAAACGAGCACATGATGAAACTAGATGTCCAATACAAGCGACCGTCGTAATTCTCTTTTCTTTTTCGCTTCTTCTTTTTTTCCCCTCATATAATCTACACGTCAATGCAGCCATATGGCGTTAAATGTCAGCTCTCCTGCAGTAGGGTGGCATCACATGCTGTTAACAGTTTTTTTTATATCCTACCCGATATTGTGCAAATATCTATAAGGAAATCAAGTTGAGAAAGAAAAAGAAAAGACAAATCTAATTTATAGAATCAAATTTTGTACAGAACACACAACAAACTTCTGCGAAAAAATAAATAAAAAGTAAATTGAAAGATAAAGAAGAGTAAAGAGAAAGTGAAATGAGCACACGATCAGCGGTTAGCTGTTTCACAAACGTACACACTATACAGATGTACATACACCACTCTCAAATTCTCTCCCTCTCTCTCTTTCTTCTTATTACGGCGTCGAAACCATGAAAAATGACAGTGCTCCTTACCGTCATTAAGCTTCATTTACAATCCACACCTCGTTGCAATATGGCAACGCGGCGGCGCGGTTTCAGAATACCCACACACAAGAACGCGACGAAAAAAAAAGAAGGAACGAGTCACTAACGACGGGGAGCAAACGACATGCGAATACGAAAAATAAAACGACACACATACTGCTGAATATGCCGACCATGAACATACAGTCAACGGCATTGCGCCATATCATTCACAATTCTCATAATTTTTTGCGAATCCATTCAAACATTGCGCCATTCGTTTTTCTCTATTCTTTTTTTCCCCTTTTTTCCAATTCCAACTCAGTCGAATAAAACTTTTCCCAATAATTTCTTCATCAAATTAGCCAAATCATCGACGCAAACTAGAGGAAATAAAAAAAAAATGAAAAAAATGTCGTTCAAAAACTGAGAGAGATAAAAAATAAAAAAACAAAACGACTGCAATTGTCCCTTCTGTTAGTCACTAACCCCTCTTTGCCTCCAGACACGCGATGTATATATCACACTCACTGCATTCTACTTCTCATGACATTACGATGCAACCCGTTCACTCTTCATCCCCCTGAATAAGAATATTGCGTTTATATTTAATGTATCCGGCCATCTGATTTCTCATTCAGATTTCGTTGTCATCCAAGCCGCGCGCAACATTTCGGACCCCCTGTTGATTTGGATAAACCCGTTTAATTGAGATCATCCTGGCGCAACGGGGTAGAATATTGTCGGTTAACAATATTCATCTCCATGCCAAGATGAAGATCATTTTTTTTACACCCTCCCCCTTCATCATCAAAATTTCATTGAAAATTAAATAAAAATTCACAAAAGAATTATCACAAAATCAACGAAATTAATGAGGAAAAAATTATTCACCATATACATATCCCTTTCTATCTATTCATTGAACTATTTATCGTTCATATCTCGTCGCAATTAAATGATGAAGTTCAATATAGTGACATTAAACTTGTCTAGACGCTGAATTGTCAATCCTTTAACACCACCCAAACACTTTCGTCCAATTGACCATAATATGCCAATAATAAGTGTTGTCGTTTTATATAGCATGTGACTAACGGAAATGCATGTTATCCGTCAACGAGAGTGGCAAGCTTATGCATACACGGGAAGCCACGAAAATTTCCCATCACAGAAGGGAGAAACGATCGAGGCAGAGAACGAAAGAGAAACAGTAAAAGGAGAGAGAAACCAAAGGGGAGACTTGAACGGCAAATGGATGATAATATACGTATCAGTAAATACAAAAGCAATCCGAGAAAAAAAAAAAATTCCATAACAGAGATATAAAATTTATATGCATACGTATATAAATATATATTCGAATTTGACTGACCACGTCCGCACGCCTGACTAGTAAAGATAACATGTACAATAATAAACCAAAAAATGAAAGGACAATGGGTCCTTGTGAATTCTCCAAAGCAACACACAAATATATATTTTATTTCTTCATTGTATTACATTTTTTTTTATTCATCTCCATTTCAAGACTTGAATTATAAAAAATCGCATCGACAAATATTTTTCTTCTTTCTCACGAGTCCCTCATCGTCATGAGAATGCAAATACACAAGTGGACTGATTGCAACATGATAGAACAAAGCCAAACCATAGACAAACAAACAAACAAACAAACAAACAAACAAACAAAAAAGATAATAAAAATATACAGGTATACGCGACGAAATAACAAGTCAAGACGATGAGACCATGAGAAAATGGTCAGAGTCAAAAGATATATAAAAATTGATGACAAGTATAAAGAAAAGAGTAGCCAAGCGACGTGATATGTGCGATGCGACGCGATGCATCGTCATGCGGAATATACGTACCGGTTATATATTATATTATATATACAGACATACATGTGTACGCGTAACGCGAACGAAGAAGGATGTTGGAATGAATAAAAGGAGTTGCAGATAGTTACGGTACGCAGGGATGTGGGGGATATAAACGTGAAAGACGCGCGGCCACGACGCGAACAAGAAGAAGGTGGTTGCGACCAAAGATGGCAATAGGTAGAGAAAGGGAATGGTGGAGGTGAACAGGGCACAATCTACGTTTCCATCTCGTGGCGCGCGCGTGTCCGTTGAGATTCTCATCCGTGGAGAGTTAGTCCGAGGCCCATACCAGCACAAGACGGGGCCACCTGCCGGCCACGATTGTGGATATTCATGGTGGGGGATGTGCCGAGTCCCCGGAGGGTCTTATATATCTATACCAAACGCGCGCACTCCCTCTCCATCTTTTGCATTACTACTATACCGCATCCTTATAATCTTTATTCTCTCACTCTCATTCATATCCATTCGCCTATATCGCTGTCTCATTTTCTCGTTCACTTTCTGCCACTCAACAAAACTCACCACACTCACCGCACACACAGTAAACGTTGCTCATGCATTCTCTCTGTCTCTCTCTCTCTCTCTCTCTCTCTGCCTTTCTCTCTCCTTCACTTTCTCACATGATGCATTCGCGTGTTATGGTCCTCGACCCGGTGATCCCTAACAATGATTATATATACACGACAAACGAGGTACCGGTCAATTGGATAACAAAAAATTGTTTCAGAAATTAACTATTCAGTTTGCGACGACAATTGCTCATGTATAGATTGAAATAAAATGTTGTAACGATATAAATATATATATATTGTTGTTAGTCATTTATCTAAATCATTCGGCATGTAAACATTATTTTGTCGATCGTATTCATTATAAATGATATACGGCATATTCAAAATTATTCTTTCATTATTTCAATATTAAATTGGAAAGAAATATAACTAAATAAAAAATATCGAATTTATTTCCATTCACACATTGAATTCTCGAGCCACTCTAAAACATCATCTTTTTGGTATATTGAATTTTTATTTAGTAGACACATATTGAATACGTCACGTACAAAATAATTCTTGGGGTGACCGAAAATTGTGAATGCACGCGGCGCTCATCATCGCCGTCATGAGAGACAAGGCCATTGGGCACCAGCAGCAGTGTACATAGTCAGTGGAACCCCTGCTAGGGGTGACCTCAGGGCACTTCAGCCGCAGTAAATCGCTCGGTGGTTGGGATCGAGAGAGAAACGCGAGACCCGTAAATTACGTACTTTGCTCATGCAGAAAGGATCGCGTTCGGGTCCAAGGGGTCAGCCGTGAGATAATGACGTGTATGTGCACCAAGGGAGATGATCTATCTGGCAATATCTCAGAGGGGAGAGTATATGTGTATATATATATATATATATACATATATATGCGCGCGTGACGTTCAGCTGCTGTATCAAAGTGTCCTTTGATTAAAATACATTTGTAATGCGGTACCATATTCGCAATTCCTGTCGTCAAAATGTGTTTGATGTAGAAAAACACGAAAAATTCATTCATTTCACATAATTCATGAGCAAAAATACAAAAAAATTATAGATATAAAAACGTCACAATTGATATTCCATCAAGTGGACAATGGAAATACCACCACAAATATATTTTCCAACATGTCACAACACTGAGAAACAAACTCGATTACAAATACCTACACAGAATATCGAACCATTCAATGTTTTCACCCACATTGAAAATGTTTTTGCACGATGAGATTGCATCACATAATACAAAACAATTGACAAAGCACAACGACAAGAGATATAGCATCAGAAACGATCAATACCTTTTTTCCTCACTTCACTAACCGGATGTGCAAGGCACTTTTAGCAACCAGTTCTCCAATATTCGCTATATACTTTGCCAACATTTCCGCGCACGTCTCGTTCAATATTATTCACCAGATAAAAAAGAGTTTGTGGCAAATTTCTTTATTCACTCGAGCAATTTTTAATATGAAAACAAAATGTCATTGCATCGCAGTTGAATAATATATATGAATGAAAATTTTCTGGTTGACGACACCAGGAATAAAAGATGAGTCAAAAAAAAAAAACCCCGAAGTAGTAGTAAATTGAACGTTGCGCAATTTATGCACTCGACGAAAAAAAAAAAAAATATATTTACTTATATATATATACATTTTCATTTAACTAACAGTCCTCTCTGACACATCACGAGGGTGCCAACTCTCAGAGAATTAAAATGATATGCAAATCCATATAGAGGAGAATAAAAAAAAAAGAAGTAAGAGAGGAAATAAAAAGAATATAAGAAACGACCGTTCTCTCGGCATTGAATGATTGGCGTATGTAAATTCGCTAATGACGGATCTGCTCAGATGCCTCGATGGATGTGTGACGTCATGCTGCGCAAAGAACGAAAGTGGTTTTGATGAATTCTGAATGCCGAGGCATCGTAACCCCACTAGCTCTCTCATGAACTCCCTCTTGTGTTGAGCTTCCCTTTTTCATTGACATTTTGCCAATTCATCTATCAGTATTAAATTATTGTAATCTATATTATGTGAACAGTGTGAATAATCCTGACAAAATACAATTACGATTAAATTCCTAAAAAAGCCGACGGTTTGCTATTTCAAAATATTTCGAATGATATTTGGAAGGCGAAGAAAAAATTATAAAACCTCCACCTATAATACAATTAAAGTAAACCTTTATGAAAGACTGATTTTTCTCAAGAAAATAACCTCAACATATCTTATCTTTTATTCTCCACAGGAGTTGTTATATCTCATATATACATTTAAACATGCACATATACCCTCGTATATTCTTCTTGTCGACTTGTGTATATATATCATCCATGATAAAATCACGTTACGCGGGTCAAGAATTCACCCGGATATTCTTTCACAAACTTACTAGAATTTTCAAATATATAATTGAAATAAAATAAACTGAATTCTCATAAAAAAATTATCTTCAAATGTCGATGCCTGAAAAATTTTCTTTCAATCAATTGTCAGATATTAAATATTTTATCTCCATAACAATAAATATTTGACTATCGTTCATATATATGCACTATAAAAATCTCGCAGCATGACGCATTGAATGTGAATTGAATGAGTTATAAAAAGCTTCATATCAACCGCAAGAAATGATTATTGAATGATGCACATACGTTATTAGTCCTGCAAGTTTTGACACTGCCACAATACAAATATTCATCTTCATCATTCTATGTATTCAAACACACTGCATTAGCTATGTAAATCTATCACACAATAAAATACATACTCACATAAATATGAGTAAAGATATATACCAAAGAGATATATTCCATCGATCAACCAATCCCACATTTGTGCGTGCATTAATCTCAATTGTTGATGTCATTTTTAACCACCAATGCAACGCATCATAATCATAATGAATTCATATAAATCCACCCCGTGTATACATATATGAATTCATAAGGGGAAAAGTCAATATTCAAATCATTCATCTAAACTAAATGATAAATTGATCTCAACAGACAAAAAAAAAAGAAATAGAAAAGTAATTTTATTATTGTATCGAAGTATTTACTATCTGCTTCGCTTACGTACACACAAATATATATACATGAAAATAGAATTGTTGAGGATAAAGTTGTGATTTTCATGATAGCAAGTGTACCTATAACACGCAATCGTGGGCGAATATGTAAGCTGATACAAAAAAAAAACTGATAGAGGACGTACGTCCAAGATACAATTTTCTTCACTGCACAGCCTGTAACTTCTCTATATATCTATTCACAACGTGAAATTTTCTCCAAAATAAAAGTTCTTGAACAAAAATAATAAAAACTAATACTAACTATTGATAACTCATCCTGCCAATAATTGAAATTTAATATTAAAACCATAAAACCCATCATTAAAAACAATAATGCATTATTTCCAACGTTCTAAACACTTAGATTTTATCTGCATCCGAGGTTTATAAAAATGTAAACATGGTGAATAAAAGAGGAACAAGCAGAATGGCAGACACGAAGCGCGCACACGCACATACAACGCAGTAGCAACCCGGGAAGCATGTCCGGGTCACTTCTCTGCACACCCCTATTATCTGACAAGAATAAAAAATATAAATGAAAAATAAATAAAAATATATAAGTGTACATACGAATATGAACACATACATATACGAGACAGTAGTGAATCGCCTGGTACCAGTATAAAACCAACTGCATCTCACCATAGACGAACAAGAAGAACCAAAAACCCGAAGAAAAGAATAAAAAAAGGATTTGGTCCTCTCACGATTTCATATCGATATTCGGCATCTTCAAATATCATTGCGTATTGCAATATCTGCGTGTATAAACCGGTAAGCAATCTTATACACTGTTCATTTTCTTTTATATTTCCGTATTATTCGGCACGGTAGACAGCGCACTCGACGTTTGCGTGAGCGCACGCGCAATCGGAGAAAGCAAGTAGCGATCGCGCTTACATGCAAAAAAGTTTCGCCAATATCATGTGCATTTATATACATACAAACAACTGCTACATATCGACAATTCTCTCTCTTCACCGATTCTCTTTTCGGTAGACATATATACATATTTATCGATGGGTCTGCAACAACGCAGAGAAGTGAAGAAAAAAGTGCATCGACCAAATACATTCGTATGGCCTCAAGGTCCTGTCAACGATAACAAATTGCGCAAGTCCACAACGACGAACGCGCCCTCGCGGTGCATAGTAGCCAGAGGGAGTGAGAGTGATGCGCGCGCGCCTTGCGCACAAGCGAGTGATTAATTGTCTATACGACACACAACAGCAACCGCGCGTATTTGTATTTGTATTGTCCTACCAACATATATTTGTATATATAACCATATACATATATACACTGGATGGACAATTTTTTCCACGAATTATTTGCATGTTGAGGCGGATTGATGCCCTCAATGGGTTATGTATATCGTATACGTGCAAACGTAAAAGCAACAACGTCCACCCTGATGTACACATATATTTGATAAAGGAGAGAGAATGGTAGAGGCGAACGGAATAAATCGAAGAAAGAAAAAAAAAAGAACAACGTCCGCGAATGGATAATGCCCGCTAAAAAAATTCCATCTACCCAAAAAATTTCACTTTTAAATCTTTTTGCTTCACAATCGCAGCTAACATAACTAAACACGTTCTCACAGTGCATAGAAATTTCGCTGTATTCATGAGATCCTACAACTATACTCTCATATATATGTATATATATATATTCTTCATCTCCTATCCACATACATATACAATGCACAAAATTTGAAAATATACAGTCAATCGTGGACAACAAATAGTGTCACTACCACGCCAAAGTACACAGCTCGATTAAATTTTCAATTCATCAACCCAAGAGCCAAAAAATAAAAAAAAAATACTGCGAGTCAAGAAAGTTGCATCGTGATACACCGTATGTGTATGTATGTGTGTTTTTATTCTCGTGTGTTGGCTGAGATGAAGGAACGACGGAAACAATGCTGCTACACAACTCACATGGTGGAGACAAAGCCCCCAACTGGCGGTCGGCCACACGAAGATGATATCACATATTTTACGATCATTCTGTGGATACTTTATCCCCCCCTCCCACTTCTGCTCTCATCTCTTGAATCTTATATATATTCTCTTTATACCGGCACATTTGGCCCACACATTGGGGCCTTTATATATGTATATATATATATATATATATATAATGTATAAAGAGTTCGACGTTTATGTTTCTTTTCCTCCGGGTCACCACCGCCACTGTGATATAGGAGTATGCAGATGTCGTGATGAAATATCTCCAACGTACAAGCGCGACTACTATCCCTTCTCCTCTTATATTCCTCCGGCGAAACATTTATCTACCCTACGCCACCCCTATGTGGTTGTGATCCAAAAAACCTTCTCGAGTATATTTCATTATATTCACAATCTTATCGTGAATTTTCAATATTCAATATTATTCCCTGGAAATATTTCACATACTTCATCTCAAATAGCTAATTCTTTAATAATAAAACACAATTAATCAATATATTCTAAACTAATATCAAAAACATAATCTTTATTTCACCAATCATATACATTTATTAATTCCCTGGATAACTTCCATATAGAAGATAAAATCCATTGCCTCGAAATTTTTTATCCACAAATAGGACGTGGACAACAATCAGGATAATCTTTCGAATAATCTGTAGGAGTTTCGCCAATCTGATTTTTACAAAAGCTCAACGCACATCTAACACATGGACATAAACGTGATAATATAAATGCAATGACGGATTTTTTTTTACAAGTGCATTTATGCATAAACATTACACTTACGCTTTACCCGACCATGACCCGTCTTCATGACATAAATGCTCAGTGCAATTGATAGAAAGTTTAGTACCAGCCGGTACAGTATCATGACTATTTGAATCATCCAATCGCGGACATCGACCTTTCATCATAAAAAAAAATAATATCACCACAGAATTGAATCAAATTCGCAATCAAATATTAACTTACTCATTCCTTCTGAGAACAAAGTAACTCCCAAAATACACATAAAAATCACAGTGGCGGTTTGCATTTTGAATTTCTATATCTATTCTGTTTAACTCCACTCTAATCTCTCAACTATGTCATCATCAACAAGTAGTTCACGTCTTTATATTCTGAATGTAAGGCCATCCCCACTCATTAAACGACAATATCGTCTCATTAAAACAAAAAAAAACCCCAATCAAAATACATTTCATCATGCCGTCACAACATAAAATGCTATGACGTGATTGATTCAAAATACAAAACTCGATAACCTCCAGGCCAATTATGCTATTTCTCCGAAGATGATGTAATGAAGACAAACATAAAAAATAAATTGATAAATTCACTACACTCTAACTCGAATGCCTTAAATGACATCAAATCCACAATCAATAATGAAATACACTAGAATATTCTCCTTTCAACTCTCCATCACCAACGTCATAACATAATTAAAGCAACGCTCCATTATTTAAAATAATAAAAATGCATTAAAGAAGAAGAAATATAAAAGCAGAAAAATAGCTCAATGCAACTGAGCTCATAAAATTTTTTCTCACAAGTATATAACTATTTTTCGAACAACGAATATACCGTCGACCGAATTCCCTCACGTGTCCCTTTCCCACCATCATCATCACACCATATCGCGCTATCATCACCGCACACGCTCGTCGCCGTCTGACAAGACGTACCAACAAAAGAGAGATATATACACGTATACAACCTCGACAGCCTCTAAAGGACGTTCGACACCTTCAGCTGACCATCCCACACACACACACGCACATTCACATAGTCACACACCCATATCTCCCTCATTTATTATGAACATCACGTAACTAATTTCCCATACAAGATAACGTCATCAATGGAATTTCATTATTGAACGCTCGATTCAAAGATCCACCCAAACGTGAATTCATTCATTCACCCAACAAAAATTAAAATTACTGTCCTCTATTCCCTTCATTCAATTTTTTTCTCTCATACACAACTACCCGACTCTTTCATTATACCCAAAATTCTCCGATTAATAACATAAATAACTTCAATTAATCTTTACGCAACATAAAACAAAAATTATTTTTCAACTAAACAAATAAATCCAATTCTTAGAATAACCAACATCTTCTTATTCGTGTCATTCGCTTATCAACAATAACATCAATTTATTAAATAATCCCAAAGCAAAGAAAAAACATAGATACACTGTCCTTGACACAATCTAAGATAGTCCAAACATCAGAAAATAATCAATAAAATGCAACTATTTAATCCAAAACAAATCCACAACATCTATTTTCCATTCATTCATTCAGTCTTCAATATAGCGTCACTCACGTGCTTTCATCCTTTCCGACTCTCCATCTTATTATTCCCTTCTTCTTTCCTCTTTCAAACAACATCCACACAAACAAAACCCACACAAACCCAAACGTTTGACGTTTCTCCGCTTGAATTTTGTTCCATGGGCGCACAACAGTACATATATATTATATATATACATACGCATATATAGATGGTTAATGAGTAATGCCAATGTTTCAGCGACTGGTGCTACTGCATCTTTTATTCATTCTCCAACAAGAGACGAAACATCGGCTGCCGCATTTACGCAACGTATATAACATATACATTCATATATGCGTATACACATTGGAAACGAGAGAAGTTAAAACCGATGCAAAGAATACAGTGCATGTTTTTATCCAAACATATATGTATTTATTCACACACATTATTTCAACATATACATACATGTCATGCATGTATACCGATCATGATGCATTTCCGGTTAGTAAAAATGCTGTTAAAAGTTGTCCCGAAGTGAATCGTTTACCTATCGCCATTTCCTGTCTGTGATCTACTACAATATCTCTTATATGCGCGCGCCGAAGTTTTTGCTTGTCAATGCGTGCGTGCGACCGCACTTATATATCTCCTCTCAACCACTGTAAACTCTCTCTCATGTCATTTGATGGCATCATGGCGCCATTCACATACATTCCCAGCATCTCAAACAATGTGATGATATTATTTATAGATATTTCAATATATTTATGGTATATAGAGCGGGTTAGTGTAATCAATTAATTTTTTTTTTCCTAATCATTTTGCACAAACGTATATTAATATTATTTTATGTGAAGGTGGTGGTGGTGGATAAGCGATGCTGGCGTGTGCGGGTGGGATTGATGTCGATTGCTGGCGACATAAAAACATGGCTGACCATGGGCAATTAGTACCGAACACGGTCCACACATTCCACATGCGATTCAACGACAACCACTCGTCGTAGTCGCTACGCTTCTCTTTATATATATATATATATATCTATGTATGCCAAATCCTTTTTCACCCTCTTCCCCTTACACAAGGCTATATATATATGTGTATTTATGTGTGAATGTTTGTCGGGAGAGATAATAATCGTGGAAGAAATTCTACAAATGTGTGATTATACTTCGTTGTGAAATTGAATTTCAGCATTAACCGATAAGTGGATATAAATAATGTAATAAGAGAAAAAAAATAGCAATCATAAGGTATAATAATAATAATAATAATAATAACAATAATGGAGTGAAAGAATTTTTCACAAAAGGAGAACAACGTAATGCGATAGAGGGCAAAGAAAAATTCCGAGATAAGTATAAAAATTCGTTTCGATGCACACTCGAGCATCGCGCATATTCATTGAATAGTTATGTATAAACTAACAATTGCAGCTGTATATTTTTATATAACCTACAATAAATGACCGAATGCCAGAACCTTCATGTAATTGGTGAGATTTTTTTTTCTCTAAATCGAAAGAAAAAAAAAAATATTGCCCCGGTTGAATCGAGTAAAATGGGGTAAGAGATTTTACGGACAAAGAATTCATTGTGGCACAGGTTTTTTTTTTCTGCCTTTAGATAGATTTTTTTTTCTTTCCCGCTTTTATAAGAATTCCTCTGTGGAAGAGTTTTTTTTTCCCCTGGCGGAAATGGGAAGATGAGACAGACGTTGGCAACGATGAGCGTCACAATGAAAGGCTTTTGATAAACTCTTGAAAATATAGGCAAAGTAATTTTTTTTCATCCACCTTTTTGTCACACTATGAAATCATATATGTTCATATTTTTTTTTGTTTTCACTTATATATGAACGAATATTCATAAGTCACGGACTAAATTAAACGATAAATTGAAAAATAGAAGGAACCACCTGCATACGATAGATTAAATTATTCTTTTCATGTCCATAATTCATTTGATTTCATTTATAAAAATTCTTCATAGCAATCAACAAAAAAAAATAACCCAAATGTACACAATACATCTTTACATGAGTGAATGTGTACATAAAATATTATATAAATCTCATCGTGTCATTCCATTTCCGAAATCACACGAGAAAAGATCGCTTTTGACCCTTCACTCCAGATAGAAAGGGGAAAAACTCATATAGAATTTAACAAGAGAAAAAAAAAACTTCAACATTTTCCACAATTCAAGAATTCGAATCGAGCAATGGAAATTTTTTTTACCCAACAAATTTATAAGGGTTCAGTGCGCTTTTGGGTCGATGAATGAATGAATTGACCGAATCTCACCCTCGCTTACCACCTGCACACATAAATACTGCATCCCACACCCTAACAGAGCCACACTCCAATAAAAAGATATATTCCCAATCTCCATCCTTTCATTCATCCAACATTATTCACCGTTCACGTTTCCGAAAAAAATAAGAAAATAAAAAAGACGATTTTCTCGTAAAGCAATACGTGATATTTTCTCACGCATCTCACCATCCAGTCTGCAAAACAATTAATTCAACTGTCACGATGAAAGCGTGACTAAAAATTGATGAAAGAAATACGTAATGACTATCCAACTACAACCAGATGACTTTATTGCATTTAATAATCGCTTCTCTCATGTACAACAACATATCCCTATATACAAACTGGTTCGCATAATAATAATTATCATTTCTTCATCTTTTCATCAATAATTTCTAAGAAGCAAATTAATTCAATCCACTTATCAGAATTCTTTTAAAAATTCCACATTATAAACATAATATGACCTTAACAATCAAACAAGTTCTATCAATTCACCTCTAATCTTCTTTCATTTCTTCACTCTAAACTGAATGCCACAAATTGAACATCTGCACACGCAAATAGACGCACACTAAAAACCCCTATAAATAAATATACCTAACACTCTGCAGATAAAGCCTACAAAACGACAAGAATGTTTTTTATATTCAATCCTCATTTCGCAACGCACCATAAAAAATTAATCCGATCGTTAAAAATTGCCCGCAACTGTCATAATATACGACCTAGTCGTTACCAATTGCTCTCTACAAGAAACAGAGTCAAAAAAAAAATATCTCCTAACCCTTAACTATAAACACATGAAGTAGAAGTAATTATTAATGTTTGAGTATAAAAAAAAAATAAAGATTTATCAATACCCAACATAAATTTTGGTGACAGCGAAAAAAATTATAATATTCTACGTTGGTTATTAAAAATACCTTCGTAATAATGGATGTGAATGTGTATCGTGAATGAAAATCCTGAAACGATCAAGATATCAAAAAATACAACCGAGAGAATACAAAATAAAAGAGTTTGTGAGAAAGAATTGTAACATTGACATAGCCAGGGGCATAAACATATCGAGGACACTTCTTATTCCATATGAGAGCTTCAGACAGACCATAAAATTTGGGACGCCCAACGAATTTGTAACATTTTATTAGCAATGCATTTATATAATAACGGCCGCTGTCATTATTATACAAATATGTGTGTGTACACACATACATAATCATATAAAGACTTTATAATAAAACCATTCGCTACTTTGTACTTGAATCTATTTTTTTAATAGTCCAACATTTTTTTTGTCATCAAAGGAGTAACAATGGTGAATAAAACATTCATACTACGATGGCCTGATGGTATACCAATACATATATATACATATACAATGACGATACGGTTGTATTCATATCAGGGAGATTTATATGGCAATATTCATATGAGAGATGAGGGCATATTTTTATGATTCATTTCGTTACAAAGTTTAATCTTTTATATAACGATCCCACCCTATACATTGTATTCATCTCACTATGATGTGCTGAAAGCAACTGGAAAACTCCTGAGATACAATTTAAAAACACACATGCATAAATATATTGGATAAATGATTTTTCATGAATTTTGTTTTCTCCCACAATATTGAATTCAAATATAAATGTGTATTTGTTCAAACAATTCTACTTGATTTTTAATTATACCAGATCAATAACGGTGAAAATACTTTCCCTCCCACAATGCAACTATTCGTTCACTTTCGAACTTCGTCAACATACCGAGGACACCTAATGGTCTTGACCATAAAGCATAGTATTGACTGGCACGACGCGTTTCCAGTCTCAAAGAAAAATTCCGCACGTTCACGATGTATTTGGTTTGCAAGTACGCATGTGTATATATATTTATATACCTGTATATAAACCATGTGGAGAGAGCAACGCAATAAATTCACCCTGGTGAAGCAAAACGATACTCGTTGATAGCGGCGGTGAGTCTTGACTTCGAGAATTTTTTCCCTCTGTGTATAATTTTTTTTTCATTCTTTGTTTTTTCATTTCATGATAAAGTCACCAAGTATGGTAAGTACAAGCACTCAGTGCCGCCACTAAAGGAACCAACGAAACGTGAGTACGTGAGTTTCGAATCGATAAAATTGATATAATCATCAGTTTATAAATCAATCGATGTTTGAAAGAAAAACAAAAGAAGTACCGAAAACAGTGGCCCATTATTTCGAAGGAGAAAATGTGAAGAAAAAAATAAAAACAAATTTGCTATGTGTGAATTCAAGGTTTGTGTAGGCACTAAGCCATTCGTGGCAGCACCTACTAACATGAATACTCCACCTACTTTCAAGCAGTGGAAACTGAAGTTATTATGTGGATATACCAGACCAAACAGTCAATAGGTCACTGATGTTCTGCTCTGTCTGATGATGTTCATTTTGAATCTACTTATCCATTGTCGATGATCCTACACACGATAACATTCTCCGAAGTAGTCATCATTGCAACTTACGTAGTCAGAATTCAAATTCAAACGAGATATATACAACCAATATATGATTTTTTATATACAAATCAACCTTTTCCTATTTCGTCATCGAAAAAAAAATGTGAAACAACCGAAACATGTCGACAACAATGTCGAATTCATTGAACGTTGATACAGCATCCCATGGAAATCAGAATTAAAACATAAAAATGGTACATTACCAATTTCCTAGTATTGAATGATGAAGTTGTATGTTGAACCACAGCTTCAATTTGTCCACTTCACTTGTCACTCACTAACCATTGTTTGAAGTAATGATCCAGTTCATCAAGAATCATTTCGAGTCCACAATCCACTGTTGTTACTATACACTCACTTCACTCACTTTACTCACACACACGACATTGAGACTTTAGGTCGATACTAATTAAAATTGTTCATTAATTGAAGCAAATTTCAATATCGTAATCTCGCAATTTTGTTCATATATGCATCCCAATTTAGGACGCCAATATCCACCATCTTGAAAAATTCCGATTCACGAAATTGTGTCTAATGAGTCTATGTAAATTTCATGATTATTGAATAAAAGCCCATGATGCAATGGGCATTGTCCTTATATGGACAAAAAACGTTACAATAACGTCTCATATCATCCATTTTATGCCCAAACCAATCTCATTTCCGTGCACATTCACAAAACGACGCCATCAACATTTCACCCATTAAAAATCACAAATATTGAGAAATTATTATCGAATATTATACAAAAAACAACGTACTATTCGAAATTACATTGAAATTCGAGGGATTCTATCCGAAAATATTGTTCGCACAAGAGAATTCAACTCACCCGACCCCTGCACGATCACCAACATTTTGTCCAGTTAATGGCGCCTGCCTCGTCGAACCGCGACGCCACCTACAGTGCTTGGTAGGTAATAACTTTTACGCCAGTATTTTATGTTACCGGTGCAACTAGAGATATATGTATATTCTCATAGCATGAATCGAACATAACAAAATCTTTTATCTCACTCATGCACCTTTATTTACGTGTGCAAAAATATATATCCGACTATTCCAGCTGTTCTGTTGACATAGTTTAAAACTGGAAAATGGAAAAGCGCGCAGAGGAGCCGATCATGGGAAATAATGTGGAAACTCAATGGTTTGCCATTATTGTCGCTGCATGTGCTGTTATTTTGTCGATAGGTATTATTAAAAAATCTTCTTTCTTATGTTATTTTCATATTTTTTATGTCATTCCATATTGATTAACGTAACCAATAAATTGCACCGAAAAACAGTTAATTAATTTACTAATATTATCACATAAAATATGCATAGATTATACATTCGTTAAACTATTCGTATTTCGTGATATTTACAATAATTATAAAACATTAAAAAGATGAGGAATAAAAAATATGTACATAGAGCATGGTAATTGTACATATAGTACAATATTGAATGCATTGTTCATTCATTCATCAATAGATATTGTTGTTTCTATTGTAAATAAGAGATAAAAAAAATGTATATGTCATTATGATAAAAATTTCATCTATTATCTACTGTTGTAATACGAAATGCATACGAAATCATGTTACGATGACGTAGTATAATTCCACATCTTAATTTGTGTCAAGCTTTTATGCGTATTGAATTTTCTGTTGGGTCCACTTTAGTTTTGTTTGCCTTCTGGCAAAGACGAAAATCCACCAGTCGAAGTGTACTTATCACAGGACTCTGTGATGCTGGAAAAACATTGCTTTATGCACGTCTGCTTCATTCCAAATTCATTGAAACTTATACATCTGCGAAAGAAAATATTGGAGATATTGAGGTGAAAGATGTAAGTATTGGTTGGATACAATAGAATTACAAAATGGAATATGTCTTGTGATTTAACTGCATAAATTTTTCTAGAGGATTCTACGTATTGTTGACATTCCCGGCCATGAACGATTGAGAAATAAATTTTTTGATAAATATAAATCATCAGCGAGGGCCATCATTTTCATGGTTGATTCTGTATCTATTCAGAAAGATATTCGTGACGTTGCTGAGTAAGTAATTCAACTTTGCACAGAATCAATTGATTTATTTGTCACCTAGTTGAATTAATTCACATGGAAACTCTCATGAATTTTAGATATTTGTATACTTTACTATCGGACAATGTCATCAAGTCAAGCATTCCAGTATTGATTCTTTGCAACAAACAAGATCAAACAATGGCCAAAGGATGCGCTGTTATTAAAACATTGTTGGAGAAGGAAATCAATCTAGTGAGAGTAACAAAAGCCAGTCAACTAGAATCCACTGATTCTACTTCCACTTCAATATTTCTTGGAAAGCAAGGCAAAGACTTTGAATTTACGCATCTGAATACACCAATAGAATTTGCTGAATGCAGCGCATTTAATAAAGACTCAGAAACATCTGCTGATATCGAGCAAGTCGAAGCCTGGCTCAAGAAAATAGTCTAACAAACAACCATCATTTATCATATATTTTTTTATCAATGTTATGTACTCCAATAGCAGACTTCATTTCATTATTATTGAACACAGGCTATATTGTTCTGAGAAGAGACAGAATCTCAAGTTTTTAATTCTTCTTTAATGATATTGTCCATCCTCTTTCCAATAAAAAACATAACTCTTGTTGATAGAAACATACAATCTTTTTTCCGCGAACCTACTGAATATCTGTTTATCTCAAGAGGTTATATATACTATTCATACAAATTTTTTACGATTCATTCCCTCTAAATCAGTTGCTATATAATCACAGATATACTGAATTGTATATAATTTTTTCTCACGTTTTTAACAAGCACCATTTACCTCCAAAATTTATAAAAACAGGTCCAAATGACAATTTATTGATGTCTGGTATTATTTCCACGGATCAAAAAAAAATCATATTCACAATGACTTAGGCCAAACTATCAATTGCACAACAACTCTAACCACAGAATTCCCACAATCTTTCATCATTATATCGATCAAGCTCTCTCACTTTCAAATATCGTCACAATTTATTCATTTTTGAATGATAAAAAAATTCCATGACAAAACAGATAGTAGGTTTATGTACACTCTACAATGCGCGTGACAATTACATAATTACGAAGTATTACTACAGCTGTACCATAACGACAAGCGACAATTCTTATTCACATGGCAACGAAAGGAACTATTCACCTCAATTCCATATGTTTTAATTAGATTAAAATTCGTGTGGAAATATTTACTCACAAAGCTATTCGTCTTCTCGTATGTGTTAAAATCCCATGTAGTGATATACGCGTATATACGTATGGATTGACAAATAGTGAAGAACATTTACTTTCCTTGTGACGTGCCACCCAACTCGACACTCTCATGCCAATATTATTGACACTGACGTCTATACCACGTTTGAGATCAATTGTCCCCAGCGGTATTATCGAACGGAGAGTACATTTATTTAAAACAATTATGTCAGCACCAAAAACACCATTAACACCAAATTTAAAATGTAACGAGGATCTTGGAGGTAAATGAATGGACTTTACTCATGGAATTTTACATAAAGTTTGAATAGAATTTGTAAAAAAATTGATGTTTATAAAAATGATAATAATGAGACATTTATGTATTTTCAGGAATGCGTATTAAGTACAAAGACAAGAGTGAAACATTCACTGAAGATCAATTGGAATGTAAGGAACCCATTGGACAATTCAAAGTGTGGTTCGATGTTGCGTGCAAAACACCTGGTATTCAGGAACCAAATGCCGTGTGTCTTGGAACGGCTACTAAGTAAATTTAATAGTTAAAATTATTTGGATGCATTCAGATATGGTTTGACTAATAGTTTGAACACTAATGTACGATTATGACAGAAATGGTTTGCCTTCAGTGCGTCCAGTGTTACTTAAAGGATTTAGTAATGCGGGATTCAAATTCTACACCAATTATGAGAGCCGAAAGGGTCGTGAACTTGTGAGTTTGATATATCTCATATGTTTGCGAACCAATTCGTTGAATTGAAATATGTATCGTGTTTTCTCCGTAGGCAGAGAATCCAAATGCTGCCTTAACATTTTTCTGGGAACCTTTACGAAGAACAGTAAGTTGATCCAATAAATGACAATGATCTCTTATCGTTAAAACTTGAATTGCAATATACACGTAATTATTTATTATAGGTAAGAATTGAAGGAACAGTAGAAAAAACGTCTGCGGAAGATTCGGATATATATTTCGCTACTCGACCATTCGCCAGCCAAATCGGTGCTCATGCCAGTAAACAAAGTACAGTCATTGCTGGTCGTAATTCTCTGATGATCAAGGAACGAGAACTTCAAGCTCAATTTCCTGACGGGAAGGTTGATCGGCCATCGTGTTGGTTGGTTTTACTGAATTAATATTTGGACATCGGTGAAAATGAACTCTGTTTATTAATTGTATTTTTTAATTTAGGGGTGGTTATATCGTGATTCCAAAGACGATTGAATTTTGGCAAGGTCAAAGCGATCGTTTGCATGACCGAATATGTTTTAGACGTCCACATCCTGGCGAAAAAATCGACAACATTATCGTACATCAAGGCGATGATGGTTGGGTATACGAGAGATTATCACCGTGATTGTTTATAAGAGTAAAAATTTATTTTCACAAGAATTGAACATTGCTCAGTGTACATTGAACGAGAAATAACATTGCCTAAGTTGAGAATCAATTCTGCAGGCGTGTTAGCTTGATAATTTCTCGTTGCAAACCTGGAATAAATAATTCTTCAACTAATTATGCTCAAAAATTAATTTTCAATTTATATTAATCACTCACCTTCATCACTTTTCCACACATTTTCCACCTTGAATTTTTTACCTTCTCTGATAACAGTTTCAAACTGTCTCATACCTCCACCAACTCCAAAATAATGGATTTTACCAGAAATATACCTACATTTCATTGAAACAATAGAATATAATGTTTTTCGATACTTCTTACAATGGTTTTTTCTGTATCAATTTGTGTAACATCCAGAGGACACTCACCCAATGCCATTATGTCTCAATCGTTCATTAAATACTTGATATAACTTCTGTTGATTCTCTGGATTATATATCGTTTCACTACTCAAAATTATGTCGTACTTGTTATCCTCATCCGGATATTTTTTTGATAACAATTCGGTAAATGATTCCCAATCACCCGCATAAAATTCAGCTTTCTCTTGAATCAAGTTGCGATTCTCCAAGTTCAACAATACATTCGGAATCGTTACCAACTCAATTACCTCTTTATTCTGAAAAGGATACCAGGATGAATCATATAATTCAATTAAAAATACAATTCTGGTAATTTCCAGGAAGGAGACTAACGTAATCTTGAAAATGAACAGTAGCTCCACGCAATAAAGCAATGATCCCAAGAATCCCAGCACCGCATCCCAAGTCTAAAACTTTCAAATTCTTCAAGGCAATCTTCTCGGTTAATAAATACGTCCCCAAATCATAACTGCATTCCCACACTTTCAAACCCCCTGGAATATACATCAAATTAATTGTTATATTGCTTTTAATTAATAATGCAATGCAATAATATTTGTCAATTTATGCCTTCATATACAGCTGGAAGTAAATCTGAATGTTGCGACTCTGCTTTTATAATATTGTCATGTTTGTCATCTCTCAACTCCAGCGCCACATTTTCTGAACGAATTAATTTAATATTAAGGTCACATATTTTTTCGATAGTTATTTCATCTTCATCATCATCATCATAATCCTGTGTTATCTGTTCTTCAGACACTTTGACCTCTTCAGCAGGAAACCAGTTTAATTCCAATTTTACTTCGTCATCAGCCTTATCTACAACCAAATGTGTTGTTAAAATTTTTCAATCTTTCGCGGGAAAATAATGAAAACATAACCTCATTCTACGCATATGTGTACAGTTGGCATTATTAATTTAAAATACCAATCATTAATAGAGCAAACAGTACCTTCCTTGCAGCTATCTTCAGAGAATCCGAATTTGAACATGATTATATATTAGTACAATATTATCATTCAAGAATTGATAACAATAAGAGTGAATATATGAATGATATTATCATGTGCATGGACAGTAGATAGAATGGAATTAGTCATATCGATAAGCCAGAAATTGACAAATAGGAGCTTCGGAAAAATGCGCTCCAAAAATTGAATGACTACAAATTAATGTCGGATTTGAAATCACACAGTTAGCATTTGATATCATAATTCCAATTTATTTTGTATAGATAATTCTCATCCAATTAATTTCTTGAAATTGCCTTTATTACAAGAATAATTTCATAATTAATTGATAAATCCTACACAACTTCGTTTTGAAATTTATCATTAGATTACGAAGAATAAACACACATAAATAAATATAAAATGTGTACAAAAGTGATGGTTGATAAATTATCTGTTAATATCTCAACACTTGATCGCTCACTGCAATCGAAAAATCATATCATTTATCATTTTATCCATTTATCATATGCTACTGATATCACATTCACCTATGATAAATATAAAAAAATATCATGCATAAAAAAATCATACCTGTAGTAGGACATATTGCAGTTGAATGAGAAAATGCACTTAGATGACCAACACCACTCAGGAAATAACAATAAAATTCGTGACTCTGCAAACACCTAGAAGCAACAGTGGGAGGTTGCACGAGTCTCTATGTGAATGGTGTGAGACGAGGGACTTCCCAGAGCAAATTCACTATTCATTTAAAAGCCGATGCGCTTTAGTTGATTCACCACAAACAACAGTTTTACGTTCCACATCTATTTGAGTAGTAAAAAATAAATAAGAGAAGCCATGACATCATTAATTTCAAGACCATGTCATTTGCGATCAATATTTATCAATTTATTTCTGTTGAATGCAATATTCGGTGTACCCATTGAGAACAAACCCAAAGCAATCAGCGGTAACAATTAATAAATTTCCATCGTTCTCTTTCGAAAAGTATTATGAAAATTTTGTCAATCGAATCTTCAATTTAAATGCAGATATTTGCCCACGTATAATCAGTCGAGAAGAATGGAGAGCCAGAAATGCTTCCCACAGTCATGAGGATCTACAAAATGTGCCAACCCCATACGTTGTAGTACATCACGGTGGAATTTTGCATTATTGCTATGATCAAACCGGCTGCGCGGAAACAGTTCGTTCATATCAAAATTTACATATGGACATAAACGAATGGATCGACATTGGATACAATTTTGTGATTGGTGAGGATGGAAATGTGTATGAAGGTCGTGGCTGGAATTTTCGTGGAGCACACGCACCTGGATATAATACACAGAGTATTGGTATTTCAATTATTGGTGATTTTTCTCGTGAGTTTACTGACCCTTAACATGCTATATTTGAAATCAATAAATAGTCAATAGTCATATTTTATATCCATATTAAAATATTGATAATTTCCAGATTTTATTCCCAATAAGGGTGCGCTAAAAGCATTAGAAGCTCTCATAGCTTGTGGTGTATCCATGAAGAAAATAAGTAAAAGTTATGCGATAATCGGTCATAGACAAGGTCGTAATACAGTTTGTCCTGGTGAAGTTTTCTACAACTACGTTATGGCCATGCCAAATTGGACATCAAAACCAATACCAGTTTATGACACGATCATACCAAATGCTACAACGAATAATAGTCAATTGCCACCTAGTGTAGTCGATAATAAAGTTATTACAGTTTTGTAAAGAGAACACGTTAAATCATTAGATTATTGAAGTGCCTTATCATTGATTACCACCAGAATTTTTGAAAGGGAATCCCGCATCAATTCTATTTTAATGTGCCTTTGTCGCTGTGGTCACATCAAGAATCATCGCATCTCCATCCTCAATATTGCACTGACTTTCGAGTGTGTAACTTGTTTAATTCCTGACGATACCAGTGTTTGCAACTGCGAATTGATAATATCCCAATAGAAGAAATAATATATTCATACAAAGATTAATTAGCAGACTGTAAGTTGTGCTTTGTCCAATCAAAATGTTCAAAGGTGGTATAATTGTCGTCCTTAATAAATTATTACTTGTGGTAATACTGTGCGTTGGGTACTTCTTTTCGGCTGGCAAGTTTCTTATCAGTTTTTACTTCTTCTTGTAAAACATATTTTTTATTGAATAACTCTAAGGAATTTTCATAGTGATATCTATAATTCTATTCACCAGACGCAAATTACATAAGAAGAAATGGCTGGGGCGCCCGTTCACCAAGTGCACCACCACAAAAGCTCCGAGTTGATCCTCCACCATTCGTACTAATCCATCATTCCGATAGTGGGGAATGTTTCACACAAACTTCATGCGTTGCCAAAGTGAAATCTTTTCAGGTAAGTGAAACAGATTAAATTAAAACGACAATAAAGTATCATTCAACTGTACATTCAATCCAGTCAATTAAAATATGAATATAAATTAAATTAAATAATTGCTCAATGCAATTCTTCGAAGGAAATTTATTATTGAATGACAACATCACGCACTTGGATATTGTTAAATGAGTCAGGGTTAAATGTCACTACACGACGTTTGGCCTTTGCTTTATAACGATCAATATACGACAACGCAGTGTCGTAAGGAGTCAGAGCAAATAGCTGGAAAATAGATATCAATAGATATAGGAATGTGTTTCACTACGATTCGCGATGCTGTTTTAGAATCATCATATGGATGACAATCACTGGGATGATATTGGTTACAATTTCCTTGTTGGTGGTGATGGAAATGTATATGAGGGTCGTGGATGGGGTATAAGAGGTGCCCATTCACCATTATACAATGCTAAGAGTATTGGAATTTGTATTATTGGAACGTTTACGAGTACGTATCAGATCCACAATTTTTATTTAACTCATTCATTCATTTTCGTCAATCTGCAACTCATCATCTTTTGCTGTAATTATGACTGTAGAAAAAGTGCCAGGAGAAGTCACTATTAGAGCAGCTCAACAATTGATAGCAGACGGTGTATTAAATGGAACCATTGCCAAAGATTACACATTATTGGGACATCGTCAGACGAGAGCTACCGAATGTCCTGGTGACGAACTGTATAAATTGATACAGACATGGCGACAATGGAAGGATATTTAGAGTAAATGAATTTTAATAAATTATCATTCATTTACAAATCACAAATTTCATATCTGCCGTGAATCTCTTGGTAATTTGTCACATTGATGGATATACAACATGGATAAGACCTTCCATAGTGACCTCTTTAATAAAGAAAATGCCAATGTGAATTCATTATTAATCATAATAGACAGACTACTTTGAGCTTCCAACGCTCCAATTTTCATAGTCAAAAGAACATTGTTAATGAGGTAATCCATTAATTTTTCAGAAGTACATATGTGAAGTTAAATAAAAAGAAGTAACGTCCACAACTGTAAACCATACGAACAAGCGTGTGCGGTACCGCGCACCATTAATATGGAATTATCTGCTAAATAATAAATTAGGTAGATTGAATGAGGCCACATGACAACCAGCGTTCGTTAGATGTTCAATAACACTCTGCTTTTATACGCAGGATATTAAACTGAAAATAAATATTTATATTATTAATAAAATTCCTCTAATTGCAATAATTATTCCAAAATAAAAATACAGATAAAAAAACTCGATGGGGACATTAAATCTTTATCATTTTGTTATTCAAACCAAATCAATTCCGCTGGGATATTCATTCATTCATTCATTCAATGTTTTCCTCATCAGATAGGAAAAAAATACTGAAGTCGTCAACCTTCATTTCGGTCGATGTAAATACACGTATATAAAATAAAACTGCTATAGAGTTTGGCCGGCTGAAAGTATAAAATGATGTCAGGGATATGGATACTTCATCAATAACAACAACTATTTCCACATGCTTTACTGCCTGCAAGAGAAAAAAATTCAGGGTGATAAAATTTAATTATGATGACTCGATGATTGATGATGTAAAAGAAAATATTGCGATAATTTATTGTGTTTAATGGGACCCGGTAAAGGAATTTGTATGGAATTAGTATCTGATTTGATATAACATCAGCGTATTGACAAGTTAATGCATGAAAATTGTTTTTTCGGAATAAATATTGCCTTCCCTTCGTAACTTTCGCTCTTGATCTCATAAAGTGGAATTATAGTCGAGGGAAATGATGGGTATGTCAATGTATACATAACAATGAAACGCGCATGAGTGCTTTGGCGTCCCAACGCCACGCGCAACTGGACATAACAAACATTCTATGTAACGGTCACTTCATTAATTGTATTTTGTCCACTCTGCGCGTGAGTCTTCTTCGCGACGCATCGTTGCTTCGCTGTTCATCGGTAATTAATATCGAAATTCCAACTGACAACAATCGTAGTAAACAACTATATATATGCAAACTTGTCAACCGCAGCGATACATAATCGCGAATGCCACCACTTTCTGACAATAACTGGCAAACGAGGTAATTCTTGTTGCAATTAAAACTTGTTTTTTTCCAACATTATTATTATGATTTTAACAGAATAATTATCGTATGTGATGTAAAATGCTTATTGTCATGATGAATAAGCGAATGTGAAAATATTTTTTTATCTTCTACATTTCAAGGTATTCATTTACTTTTATGATTATTATAATTTGGATATTTACATTTTATATTTTGATAATATTATCGCACAAACGCATATGCCTTTTCTATTTGTGTTTGTAATTCATGAATCCGGGGCTTCACTGGTCACTGGTTTATTTAAATCAGTACGAGGAAATCATTATTTATCATGACTGAAATACATGTGTTCGATAAAATACTGTGTTTTATATGTATAACTATATAGGCGCTTTTGATATAGAGACATTGCACTGGCTGATGTGTATTTTATTCGTGTGAACTACACTTTCAACATTCGTGTCAATGCCTGCTACAAAGCAATTTTCGATGCACGATTTATGATGGCACTAGTTCACACTCTTTTATAGTTCTATCATTTATTAGCTATACTGACTACTGAATTCAATATGTAATGAGGATATTTCTATATCTTTAAGGAAAGAGTTTGGAGAAATTTATTCATTTATTAAATATTCTTTGATGATTTTATACAGATTTGCAAATGAACCCGGCAACGATAAAAACGTGGCTGATACGTGGAGAGTTCGAAAAATTGGAACATCTCGTATTGGAGGGCAGAGGATTGCGTCTACTGGGTGAACATTCTCACGATTTGCGAACGCGAGTTTTCCTCAAAAGTCTACCCAATTACTTGGTAAGACAATGAAACCTGTGTATATATATTTCTAACCGAAACAGGATCAAAAATATTTTTAATGACGATTCATCTATGCCTAATTTTTGTATTCAGACGAAAATCAATCAAGTTCATGATGCAGTTACAAATGGTTCACTGCCAGAAGTGCAAAAATTGATAACATCTGAACCAAAGAAAAAATATGCCATAGCAAAGGATTCATTTGGTATACCATTACTTCATAAAGCTGTTTATAATGATCATCAGGATATTGTCGAGTGGCTTGTCCAGAACTATCCACTCACTACTCGACAAAAAGACAGGGTAAATGAATATTCATGAATCTTACATAGCATAATTCCTTTCCATTTATAAACCTAATTCCACAGTTATTTGGAATAGATTCGTTTCTTGAATTGTTGTATCAATTGTTAAATTAGCCTCATAAATATTTGATACACCCCTAATTCTTCTCTACCAAAACATTGATTACTGTGTTTCTAAATTATTGAAATCCCTCCCAGTCCTATTATATTTGACTGACATTGCGTGACGCCGATAATCACCAAGTGTAAACCACCTGTTTTCTTTCTTTCTTGCTCACCCTTTACCTTTATATCTCTATATTATATGCACCAAAAATACTTTTCGTGTCTGAAGCAAATCTTCATCAGCGATAATACACAGCACACCATCAGAACACGCCGTACAAACGTTCGTACACACATGAAAAATTGTTCGATAAACGCCCGGATATCCGCGTCAACGAACAATATTTCATTCGTGTTGGATACTTTGTTAGTCACGGACGTACAATTTTCTGCTGCATTTCATCACATGGAATTGTTTTGTATACACGATCACTCATTTTTATAAATTGCTGACAGATTGTTTTCATTCCTTTATTATATCTTGAATTTTGTAGTGGGAAATAACTTTTCAATGCTTAATTGCAGGAGGGACGAACAGCGCTACATTATTGCGCTGCCTGCAACGATCCTGAAACCATATGGGATATTCTCATTGATGGTGGTTGTGACGCGAGTATTTGTGACAAACGTGGTCATCCTGCGGCTTATTATCTTGAACACACATCAGAAATTTCCTTATCTGATTTAGAAATAATGGAGGAACGTAAATCAACCAATGGTAGAACCGAGGGTGAGTGTTCTACTTTTATCTATTCTCGCTCATCTTCATTTTAGTTTTCGTGTGACGCCTTTTCAATTTCCGTGGGGATGAAGTAGAGAATCGATAAATCTAATTGATAATATGGTAAAGTTCATAAAGTTGCACTGTCATATTTGTTTGTCATCACTTCATGAAAGGAATAGCAAGATTAGGAAATGTAGGTCACATTACGAATAATCCAAGGTATACATCCCTGATGACCATTCCTTCAACTACTGTCCTATCTGACCCTGGATAATCAATATTAGCATGAATTTTTGATGTACCGAAAGTTCCATCGTTCGATAAATAAATTGAGAGTTACAATTACTGAAGGGCAAATATAATTCGCCCACGCTTTCCCATATGTACATATTCTCATTTCTTTACTATGTAATTTGTTTATATTCATGTTTATGTCTGACTTCATATTAAAATAAATTGATGATGCATCTTGACTGCACATCGCGAAATTGTGCAGATAATGAGTGCAATTATGATTGTAATTCTGCGAAAATTCTTTCTCGTTAATGTTTCATTTGTAAGAGGTATATGTATGTGTAACTATTACTCTTCCGTCAATACTCATTACTTATTTATTGCCAGTTGGCGCCTACATTATAATATTCTAGAAGATACTCACATGAGTACTGATAACAGGGGAAAAAACATAGACCAAAAAATAGATTTAAAATTATGCCACAATGTGAGCTCACATGAAATTCTCCACAATTTTCAAATCATAAAATCAAAATGTAGCTCTCTATTAGAAAGAACACAGATAAATAATTGGTTCATTTTTTGCAGTGCTAGACTTAAAGCCATCGAATATTAGAATATGGATCCATAATCGGGACATCGCTAAATTACAGCAAGTAGTATGGGAAGGTCATGGATCAAAACTTAGACTTGAAACCAGTAATAATCCACGTGTGCGTCGATTTCTTGAAGCAGTTCCATTTATCATGGTAAAAACATGTTTGAATCAACTGATTTTCAACAAGAATTCTTATATTTGTTTGATATTTTAATTTCTATCAACAGGTGGCGATTAAACAAATTCATAGTGCAGTGATTAAAAATGATGTTGAGAGTCTAATGAAAAAAATCGATAGTCCAGTAGCGCCAGTCATTCTTTGTGCTAAAGATAACAATGGCTTGAACGTTTTACATAAGGTAATGTTGAATGCATCTTCTGATGAGTCACAAACAGAACTAATAATTGATCAGAAAATGCAATTGTAAGAAATAATTAATTCTCTTAGGCAGCAGGATTGGGTTACATGGATATAGCGAAAGAAATAGTTGATAGATACCCACGAGCAACAATTGCACAAGACAATGATGGTAAAACGCCATTGCATTATGCTGCCGGATTGCGAGACAATAGTGAAATGTACGATTTATTAGTTGAACATGGAGCGGATGAGAGTAAACTGGATAATGTGAGTCACGATACACGAAAAATTGCCTCAGTATAAAAATAGAAGTTCAATATTTGACGTTATTTGTTTTCTCTATCGATATAACGTATCGAAACGGATACATATATGATGGTATGGTATACACTTACTTCTCATTTCGTTATATAGAAACATAAAGCCGCTGCTTTTTACAAGAATCGGCCTGGTGATATTGATCTGTCTAACTTGGTGGTTATACCTGATGCACCGCGCGTATCTGGATCAAACTATCCAAAGAATTGGGATTGGCGAATTTTGGAATACGATGGGTTATTATCGAAAAGTATGAAAAAACGTCTGAGTCCTGTTGACGCCGATAGTGCATTTGGTAGTGCTGAGAGCGCATTGAAAAGTGCAGACAGCACGGATAACGTTTTTGGGGTACGATTTCTACACTTATAATAATTTTAGAGACAAGTAAGCGTTGAGAAAATAACAACAATTTGAACATCCCATAAATGTTACGAATTTGTGTTAGCGTAAAATTATATTGAAAAAACAAATTGAAGAAAATATTATAAATAAATGAATTGAGGGATTGCAAAGTTTAGTTAAACTTTCAGATTGCCTGTAAACAAAAAAAAATTACACAATAATTTGATAGAACAGATAAAGGAAGCTGATGATGGCATCGACGTGACATCGGAACCAGCAGAGCTTCTGGCAGATGGAGAAGACGAGCCCACGGCTGACGAAGTTGCAGAAAATGGTAAACCCGAACTAGATGATGGTGATGCAGAGGCTGCAGAGAATGACGAACCTGAATCCGAACCTGGTGAAGAAACTGCTGAGGATGAAGAACCCGAACCAGAGAATGATGATGCGGTAGCAGATCAAAATGATGAAGCTGAAGCGGAGATAGGCGATGAAGAAGAAGACCAAGATGTCGTAGAAGCCCATGAAGAGGTGGGTGATGTTGCTGATGAGGCTGATAAAGATAATGAGACTGATGAGGCAGAAGCGAGTGAGGTGGCAATCGAGCATGTGCTAACACCAGAACAGAAAGACGAAAAAAATGAAATTAGTGGGGGCGAAATTACAGACGATGAACAGACACAAGATGAGGAGATACACGAGCCGAGTACTGGAGATTCTGGCGTCGATGAAACTCGAATCGACGAAGATCAGGTGCGATCAAAATGCACCAAATAGGATCGCCCATTAAAAAATCCATCTATACATATATATTATATGAATAAAATGAACAATTTCACAATAAACACATAGGAAAAGTATATGAAATGTTTAGAGTGTGTGGGATCCTCGTAGACATTAACCCTATACCTACATCGTACATGTGTTTCGTCGTCATACATATGTGGTCATACGTAATACAGTATAACTACATGCATATTTTTTTTCTCCCTTGTCTTTGTTTTTTATTATATCATGCGCGTGACACGCACGATCGATATTCATATGTGTTCTTAAACATGATCGTTGTGTATGATTAACACTCTGTGAAAAATTTATCGATTTGTTTATGATGTACATGCGCATTTTATCCTTTGTCATAATATTGTCCAGGTTATCGCTGGAGAACACGAAGAATTGTCGGAGGTAGACTTAAACGATGGCATGATGCCAGACGATCCAGAAGTCGACGATTTATTGGTGAATGGGAATATGGAGCAATTGGCTGCTTTGGTACTGAATGGCGAAGGGAAACGATTGGTCGCTCGACAATCAGGCAATCCAGAACTGCAAGCGTTCATCGATAACGTCCCATCATACATTGTATTACATTCAACGATTTTTCCTCTTCTATTTTGAAGTCATTGAATTTTTACTTGAGATATCATTTTTAAATTTCTATTCTCGGACTGTTAACAGGGGAAAATTCATGCGGTGCATATTGCAGCCAAAGAGGGGAACCTTCGTGATCTTCAGGGTGCATTGGATCGTCGCAAATTTGCTGTTGCACGAGACGGTGCATCACCACATGGAGCAACGCCTCTCCATGTTGCTATCATTTTTGGTCACACTGCTGTTGTTAGGTTCGTGTAATACTCAATCTCGACTTATCGTCGGCAACATACATATCACTTTTCCTCATTTAATTGAAATATATTTTCGGTCCCCCAGGTATTTAGCAGGAAGATTTCCAGAAACAGCACACGCTGTTGATATCGATGGCCGCACACCCCTCCATTACGCTGCCACATTAGCTGACAACGGTCATTATTACAATTTATTGTTGCATCTTGGTGCTAATCCACTAATGAGAGACAACGTGAGTTATCGAACAGCTTGATCTGAAAAAATAGAATAAACTGATATTTATTATTCAAATAATCATTTATGAAATAGTTTGACCAAAAAGCCGATTATTACAAAGAAAATCACGACGACTTATCGCATAAACAACTCTTGCGTGATTTCGGCGCACGCGAAGAACTAGCTGATGAAATGTTATCAGATAAAGGTATATTAATTATACGCAACAATTCATGGCACAAAAAATAATTGGTATAATAACTAGTAGACAAATAGATGGTGCCAGTTGTGTGCACGGTCACAAGTGAATACGCTTCGAATTTAATACTGTTTGTTTTTATCCTCGTAACCACTATCATAACTTAAATGATTTTCATAACGAGTGCAGTTCCTGGTGGTGACATTTATTCATCACGTCGTGAGATAAATGAGGCTGATACGATGGCAACCCTTGAAAGATGCTTTCGTCTATTGGCTAGTACTCGGCGGAATTCAGTGCCAAATACACCATCAGCAAATGCCGGTACAATGTTGGGTCGTTGCTTGAAACGACCGATATTCGACCGCATTAAGCACCGTGTGACTCGCATGGATCACAATCTCATTGATGTGATTTGGCCATCTTTACAGAAATATCATACATTAAATTCACAAAATGCTAGTAATTTGAGCAGTGCGCAGAGTGCTCTTTCATTGAGCAGTGTTGACAGTGATTTTGATGCCATTGCTGTTGCGCCGGATTATGAAAGTTATTTTGTCTTCAAGGAATTGTTCGATCCATTAATTAGAAATCTACATTGTGTTACAACGACAGGAGAACTGCCCGATCAACCGTTGCCACATTTTTTTACAGATACTGACACAATGGATGAAGATGAAAACCTTGAAGAAATTTTATATGCCATTGGAGCTTATGACATAGACACAACAGGAAAATATGTGTTAGCTACGACTATTGAAGCATGTCGTAACCTTGAACATTTTTCACTACCACTAACTCTCACAATAAATCAACTTGAGGAAACGGAGAAGCGTATTATTGGCATTCTCATAAGTCCTGAAGTGTCATTGATAATGGCAGAGGGTTCGAGTGAAGATGAACCGGGCAATTATTATACATTGAATGAGGTGTTGGAACGGCCAAGTGATATCAGAGTCCGATTAACAGCCGCTTCACTTCTTACACCAATCATTGAAACGGAAATGAGCGATGAGAAACGTCTCCATGGCAAACATTGGCCTTATGGACGTGGGGTTTATGTTGCCGCCGCTGGTGACCTTGCTATTTGGGTGAATGTTCAGGATCATTTACGTATTATTTGTTGTACATCAGAACATAAGCCTGGACAAATTGGAAAAGCCTATGTGAGAATTGCAAAATTATTGACAATATTGGATCAAAAATTTGTATTCAAACGGGACATTAAATTGGGATTTTTGAGCGCCAGGCCGTCAGCAATTGGCAATACGATGCGATTCAATGTCATGGCGAAAATGCCCGGTCTGTCGAGAAAATCCAACAATTTACGAAATTTATCTATTGTCAGAGGACTTCGTGCAATGGATACTATGCGAAGTGATATATTTAAAATAAGCAATCAGCAATGCCTCAGTATAACTGAATTACAAACACTTCAAGATTTCATACGTGCAATTGTCAACATAATTGGGCTTGAAAAAGAAATGATATTAACAAATTCAATCAATATCGCGTCATTGATTGTCAATATGTTCAAGAAGAAAAAATCTTCAGCTCGAATTTGATAGTTAATTTCAATACCCAAAAAGTTTATATTTATATTTATGAATTAACTTATTGCATTAATTCGAACTAATTTACTTTCTTCAATATGCTACGTTTGAAAATGATCAAATAATTATATTCATTCAATAATTTTACATTTAAATGATGCAATTGGACGATTACGCTTTTATGAAACATTATACTGTGATAATATTCAAATGTTCATTTCATTATTGCTCAAATCCACATTTATACAAGAAAAATATACATGATATGATAATAAAAATAATATGTCAATTAATGTTGGAAAGATGTGTGATTGTTATTTCTATGTTAACTGCGTATAAAATATCAATACAAAAATACTAAATAATCAAATTTTAAATGCAAGAATAGAAAATTGCAATAAGAAAATGATGATGAATATTATTCGGAGGCTACATGGGAATTCCGCTGCATTAATTTCGGTTAGTAGATGATATTACCATCTAAAAATCACGCACAATATCAATGTTCACATCAAGAATAAACAAAGCACATATCTTTCCAACATCCATTTCAACATCTATCGTATTAAACTAAGCTACATTACAGTATAAATAATTATCTGAAGCATATATTCCATATTGCTCAATCACGCTTTAAATCAATTACTTTATTCAATTTTGATCCAAAGAAAAAAATGCACCAGTGTGTGAGATTGGAGTTTGTTTCCCTGCATCTGCTTGCATTAGTTCTTTCTATATATATTTTTTTTGTCGGCGTTATTGGTAAAAATTGACATTTCCTGGCGCTTCTTGGAATAGTGAATGATTGTGTGATTTAATCTATATATGATATGACTTTCATTGATTCTGTATATTAATTGAAGCTCCAATATTGGTTTTTATTGTAACGAAATCGAAATTCAATTTTTAGCTGATGCAGATATTGATATCCCAATATTCCGCGAAGAGGAAGGACGTTATTTGGCTTCCTGTAAGTATAACCACGTTATGAAACGTTTGAATGAATATACGCAATAATTGATCTATTAATTTAAATGCTCATATGTATACAGCTCTTGGTGATCCACTAATTAAAGGCCTGACCAAAGTAGCGCAGACAAGACCAAAGGACCCTGTGACTTATCTTGCGAAATATTTGTATAACTTTGCAAGCAAAGCGAAATCTGCTAATTCAAATTCATCTGAGGTGAAAATTCATTGCCCGAACGATTTCTATGGATAGTAATACATCAAGTGAATACTAATCTTAAATTACAGAAATACGATGTATTAATTATACCCGAGCGTGAACAAGAAAATTTCGATGTGGAAAGTGAAAATGTTGATGATGATGCAGGATATCCAAAAAGTCCACAATCTGCTACGCCGGTGTCAGCATTTGAAAATGGAAATAGGGTAAATGCAGAAGTATACTATGAAATGAAAGAAAAATATAAATAATCAGAATAAAAATAGTTTTTTGCATGATTCTGGATTGTTTGTTTGTAGGATGAACATGGCCAAAGTATATTGCACTTTACTGCAGTACGATCTCATCCTAAAGACGGTTTTTTTCACATAATGCAAGAACGACAAATCAATGTGGGTTATCGTGATGAATTATATCGGACAGCTCGCGATGTTGCAGACGAATCTAATTTCACTGAGAACGTTCAGGAAATCGATCGATTTGTAGTGTATCTCGCAGCTAGAGGTACGCATATACATGTGAATTGAATTATTAATGCAATCAGAAATTGAGTAGTGTATTATCTCCATCAGTATTTATTTATTTATTCATCAACTCTTCTTTTGTTATTCTGGAACCTATCATTCATCACGACAAATCAGGAGAGACTGAAAAATTAGTTGAATTGCTATTGGAAGGGTATGAACCAATTCTTGGCATTGAAGACGATGGTGTGAATATTGTTGAAATCGCTGCTGAACGAAATCGGGACGCGACTGTCCAATTTTTACAATCAATTCCTAATTATACGGTAATTGAAATACATTTCATATAAAAGAATAGTTAATGACTGAATATTTCCATTATGTTCAGTCTCAACGCGATGACATCCATCGAGCAATCCGTGCAGGCGATCTTAATACAACTAAGAAAATTTTTGAAAAAAATGGTGGCGGTGGTACACTTTTGGCTGTTGGAAAAAACAGCCTCAGCAGATGTTCCCTGCATATCGCTGTACTGGGAGAACATGCTGATATTGTGGAATTTGTAGCGAAAACTTACCCCGAAACTCTTCGCATTGGTGATAATGTACCATTTGCTCACTACAACTTTTAATAGATGAGAGTGTGAGAATAAATGCATATCTAAACAATATTTTATTTTCAGCTTGAGAGAACTGCTCTTCATTATGCAATGGGTGTACCCACCGTTGAAATACTTAGTGCAATTTTAATCAAATCTGGCGCCAAACGAGTACACAAAGACCTGGTAAATAAATTTCATATGATTTTTTTTTCATCCAGAATGATTGATGATATTGTTAATGAATTATTTATCTAAAAATTTTACAGAAATCCCGTCAACCATCCTACTATTTTATGAATAAAACTGATATACAACGACTGCAAGAGGAAGAACAAACTATGGCTAAATAAACAATTATTTTCATTGAATAATCCATGAGTGTTTCCCGCATCACCATTCATACCAGATGGAAGAATGTGCAAAATGAAAAACACAAGGGAATGTTAGAGACAGTGTGCAAATATAAATCGTTTTCCAAAATCTAGATGATCAAGAAATTGAAATAAACAAATTTGAATTAATTGTAGTTTTCTTACCATTCTCCCAATGTACGCACACTCCACTCGACACCACAATTCTGCTCAATGTTTCTTGAATGTCACTCCCTCGTGTCAGAAAACTTGCTGACACATCTTGATTCTTCATATTATCCATGTGGTTCAGAACATATCCCATAATCAACTACTTATAATCACAACAAGCCGGTCGATTTATATTCACTAAACGAATTTTATTCTTAACAGTATTGAATGCAACCAATGCAACAAAATTACAAGTTTCTCTAAAATCGCAAAGAGTTCATATCCCTTCGCTCTATAACATCGCTGGCTGAAGAATTATTCGCGAGCCATCCAACATTCATGTGCTTTCCTTACACTTACGATCTTTCGAGTTATATTGTGTTATCGTAGCATTAATATCCTTTTCACAATTCGAATACGCCATCCCTAAACCAAACCCGGCACCTGTTACAATTGGCCATTTCCCTGCAAAAATAAAATCCAAAACCATAAAAACATGAATAACTATCAACCACATAATACAATTCCTTATCATAGAGTTACAATTTTCTAAATATTATCGTCCTGTCATGATTCTATACAAAAAGAAAAGAACAGTATAATTCCGTACATAACAGAATTAAGGTTATGTCAATTCACAAATCAAATTTATACAAATCTAATATCAGAAAAAATTCCTTATTATCGCGGATGAATTTATCACTACACGAACGATTTCTTACAGTGAATCAAATGAATATGATAACTTACTCCTAAAAAATAACAGGGAAAATACAGATCCAAGGACAATGCCACCACCTGAAACATTTCAAATCATCAATTAATTTATTGATATAAATAAACAATCTGAATTCACATAAACATTGACTTGTAATAGATTTTTAACTAATACATAGTCATCACCTAATTTTATAACTGCATCTGAGAAGCATCGATCCCATTTTCGACCAATTTCATCTTCAGACCAGGTCCCAGCCATTTTTATTTTTTGTGTTATATCAAAAAATACAGACGTCCATAGAAGTTGAGATGTATAAGCTAAGGTGACCTGACTCCAGAATTGGAAGTAATCACCACAGCCAGTAGGCAGCATTACTGTCGAAATCTATGCTGGGCTCGCAATAACTTCACAGTTACAGCTCAACGTTATGCAGCGCCATTATCAAGAGTTTCGATAAATCGCATCACTTCTTCAAACCCTAAGATTGTCTTTCATACATACTATACCTTTTATATTTAGAAGTGTATTCCATGGCCAAGAGCAAAGAATACTGTCCCATAGAAGCTTATAAGTCCATTTTTCGCGTACCCTGAAAAAGACTCATTACATACGCTCAGCTTCCACTCTCTAGTTGAACAAGTGTCGCTCTCTGATTTTCAGGGTAGGCACTACGGTTTTCGTGGGACGCGAAAAATGGACGAATAA